>JAGDQP010003557.1:0-92845 GCA_022664845.1 Lepisma saccharinum
CGGGCCGGGCAGTTCGCCGGGTCGGGCCGGGCCGGGTAATCCGCCGGGCCGAACGGGCGCGCCCGGCCCGTGCAGGGCTCTGCTGCCTACCTTAGTCGTCTCGATTTCAATATTATTACAGCATTGGGTAAGTCATACCAGTCTCCTCCATTCTCCAGTCATCTCGTTCCGTTTCAGCCCGTACGTCTTTCTCAAAACCTTATTTTCAAAAACTCGTAATTCATGCTCATTTGCTAAGGTTGTGCTCCAAATTTCGAAACTGTACAGTAAAGTATTACCGGCAGAAATACCGTTCTGTATATTTTTAATTTCGACTTTCTTGATATTAATCGCTAGGTTAGGAGTTTCTGTACTGAACAGAAACATACGTTGTACGATACAAAGTGACTTATTATTTCTTCAGTGAACTCGTTTCTGCTTGCTCCAAAGTATTTAAATTTGTTTACTTTCTCTATGTTCTAATTCTTAATTCTTATGTATCTATTTCATTCATTCCTTGTTTCGGCTTGTTGGTCCTTGTGCCAACAAGGATATTTTGGTATAACTTGGGAGGACCAAACGAAACTGTGTCCAGTTATTGTATGGGTCATCTGGTATACGAAAAACTATGATGGACATTTCAGAATGATAGCTTTCAAATATGGCGGCGATTCAAAATGGCGGATAGAGATCGGACCTGAAAGCAGTATAACTCGGGTTGAAATTATCAGATTTTGATTTTTTTTTATATATATATATATATGAAAGGTAATTAAAATTTCTATTTCCATGGTACACGACCAGCTATGACAGACATTCCAGAATGGTAGCTTTCAAATATGGCGGCGATACAAAACGGCGAATAGCGATTAAACTCAGATCAATCTGAAAACTGACCATACCTGAAAACTTGAGTTGAAATAATCAGATTTTGATTATCTACTTTGAAATAAAATGCTATAAACAATAATTATTATATCTCTATAGTATATGGAAAGCTATGACGGACATCCCAGATGGTAGCTTTCCAATATGGTGGCGACTGAAAATGGCGGTTAGTGGTCATATCTCAAAGGATTCTCACTGAAATTTCCCGATTTGGATCCGCCTTTTTTAAAAAATAAAAGGTAATAAAAATTTCTATTCACCACCGTAAACGATAAACCATTATGAACATCCCAGATCTTTTAACTTTGGCGGCGATTCAAAATGGCGGATGACGAGCATACATCAAAGCAGCGTAACTTAAGTTGAAATTATGAGATTTGCATGATCTTGCTTAAAATTGAAGACAATAAAATTTTCTATTCCCTGTAGTACACGAGATACTATGATGGACGTTTCAGAATGGTAGCTTTCAAATATGGCGGCTATTCAAAATAGTTGTAATCTCTAACACTTTAACTCAACATAACTTGGGTTCAGGTAGTAGAATTGGAACACAATTTGTTTTAAATATTTTATTTAATTAGCTTTTTTTGTTTATTAGCAAAATGGTCGAGAAACTAATAGTTATACGCATTTCTAAAAATAGATTAAAAATAGTCACGACCACATCAGAAATTAGCTTCTCACAGGAAAATGATGAATTTTGGGGAATCCGAATATTTATTTTAAAATGTAGAATATAATTTAAAAAAGGAAGAAAATGCATATTGAATGATTTTGTGACGGGATATGCCTAAATGTAGGAAGCCACTGGAAGTTCCAAGCGTGCTCACCGCTGGGTTGCCTGTCCTTTTTCTTTTTTGGTCAATGTGCATTGCTAGCTTCGTTAGTTCACTGATGGTGTTATTTTTCTTTTTTACATTCCTTCAGAATTAGATAAAATGAAAAATAACAAACAAAACACGTAATAACGTAATAATAATCCAACCAATGACTGCTTCTTGTAAGTCACAGAAAACCGTTCCAGAGATCACCACCAAGGAAATCAGAAACCTGTATATCTTAGATTAGAGCAATCTCTTCCATTTCTTTTACTAAAACAGAAAGGAAAGCACCTCCTTCAATAGCAGAGTTGATTTTCTGGTGTCTATGCAGACTCATTTGCCAAAGCAAGGTACTAAGACTTCATCAGCGTACTAACGAAATAGTCTAACCCTCAAAATCAGAAAGGAAGTTTCTGGACTGGAGTCAGTATTTTGATAACAAAACAAAGAATGTGTTAATCCTGCTATAATAAAACATTTGCTTACTATTAACGTTCCAGCACCAGAGATTTCAACAGAGTTGGAAATTTAAAAGTGATGGGTCAAGCAATCTTCTGTAAAGCAATGGAAGTTTTGTGATCACGGTAAGACGAAACCTGGAGAAATTTTCAGGTGCTGAAAAATTACCACCCAATATGTTTTTGCCTATCAATTATTGGCAGTCTTTTCAGTAACGCAGGATTAAAAAAATATCTGTTGAGTTAGGTGTCATATCCCACGTATCTGTTGACTAAAGAGGAGTGATTTTTCTTTTAATGAGATGCCAGAGATTTCTGCTCCAAAAATGTTATCGATTTTCTTCGGTGCCACTGTCCATCAAAGGGATGCCAAATTACAAGTTACACTTGCCTCCGGAATGGATTGAAGTGAACACAGAGATTTGTTCATGCAAAGGTTGTTTGGTTTAAATTTTACTCTCTTGCTTCGGACTTGATTGTGATTTGGGTCGTGCCTGGGTGTATCTCAGAGACTAAAGCATCTGGGATAGGAGAATGGGTTACTTCTTATCTTTACTCCAATCCCCGGTCTGGGGTACGGACAAGAAGAGAAGATGAGAAATTAATAAAAAAACATCTCTCTTCCTAGAACCTAGAACAAGGTTTCAACATATTTGAATTCGCCTGACCCTTAAAACGAATCCTTTCTCTCATCGACGTGAATTTGGAAGATTCAATTTATTTCAACGAGGATTGAACCTACAGACCTTCGGAAGAAGTCAGCAAGACTTTTGAACCCAGTTCACGCCACTCTTAGAGGAGGACGAGCAGTCCACATAAGAATGCCGGCAAGACAACAAAAACCTCTGAAACCCAACAATTATGAAAGAATACACAAAAAAATTCGTAACGACCTCTAACATACGACCTTTATGGAGAAGACAGGACAAGGACAGTCTTCATGTCCGGAGATTTCTCATTTCCCTTGGAGGATGACAGGGCAGTCACCATAAGGGAGATGGCAAGACAACAAACAAACAACACAATTTCCTAATTACCTCCCTGGTCGAACTGACAAAAAATCTTCCCAAACTGAATATTTTATCAACCTAATGGAAAGAGACAGGACAGTCTCCTCAGCCGAATTTTCCACCTCTCTCAGAGGATGACGAGCAGTCAACGTGAGAGAGTGTGAGTTCAACTAACAAAAAGTTACAGAAGTTACAGATACAATCAATCTTGAGATATGGAAATACGATTAAAACTTTATATGCAGAAAACTTACCTTAGTGCGACAAAATTTACCAACTGGCCACTAATTAAATTGCTGAACACGAACAAGAGACTTATTAAAATGAAACTGATTTCTTCATGTTGCAAGAACCATTTTGCCTTTCTTCCGCATCACCTCACTCGGACGGCAATCTGAGCACTTAGGCGTACCTCGCCCCTTACTTTCGACTGAAGTAGTGCTCGCTGAGGGACGATTGAACAACGTAACTGAATTAATTAATACAAGCGAATTATTGTCCTCTCGGTTTGTGACTTATTTCCTGAACTAGAAAGACATTCTCAAGATTAATTTTTAAAAAATCGATTGAGCAGAAAAAAAAATGTCAAATTCGAGATGCAATGAATGCTAACGACGAACACTTCCAACAAATATTAGAGAGGATAACTTTAACTTTGAGACAACCTGTTGTTCTAAAGGAACCAACCTTATCTCCATGACTTTTTATTTCTCTGGACATGACGATGTCCACCCTCCGAGAAAGCGGACTTGTAAAGAAATATTCTTTAGCTACATTTTGTCGACGGTAACGAAAGATTTCTTTTAAGGAATGACTTCTTCTACGGAATTGAGAGTTGAGAGAGTGAGTGAGTGAGTCTCTTGGCGCGTGGTCAGTCCTTATATATACACAATTTCCCGCCTCAGAAGACCACGCTTACTTAATACTTTGAAACCAACGACTCGCTGAAGCGCGCGAACTGACCAACAGAAAAGAAAAAACTATAAGAAAAAAATTAACCGACTGAACTTCCACTCAGCTTGGCACACACAAAAGACAAGACCAGCTCTCTCCCTAACCGCTAAGAGAAGGAACCAATTTCGTAATATATATATCCGCAAGTAAAAACGAAAAAGACTTTTATTGGACTATTTCGCTGTCGATACAATTATTCCTGAAAGAAAATAGATATTAGATATATAAAATATTGAAATACAATAATTCCTTATAAGAGTTTGAATTAATTAATTCTCTCTTTTTCCTTTTAAGCTGTTCATTCACTTTAGCACACCTTTCCTATCTCTTTTTTTTTTCCTGAGACATTCATAAAATTTGAAATATCAGGAAAGGAGTTATATAGTGGGGACACTATATAGCATGTTATTATCCAAATATATCTGCTTCAGACCACGACGATGAAGGGGAAGAAGAACTTTTCAACAACTGTGATGATTATTCCAGTGATGATGAATGAAATGAAAGAAGAAAAGAAACAATTTTAAGTTCATTAACATTCATACTTATAAACTAAATATAAGTACGCTATAAAATCTTCTTATAAAATATTAAACAAATTTGAAATTCTAAAGAACTGTTGTGTTCTTACTGAGAAGACTTTTATTTACGTGTATTAATATTACTTCCCTGTTGTGTTTATTAATATAATACACTGAAGTGCCAAAAGTCATGGGATATCGGGAGGGAACTCGTTGACGGCGCGGTAACATCATCGCAAACCGGTCGGACGAAGCGAAGCAGTTGCTGTGCGCTCAGTTGGACTTCTGTGAGTGCAATGATACAATCCGACGAGCGAATGGTAGGGTCCGGGTGTAGCACAGGTCCCAAGTTGTCAACAAGGCACTGTGCAAGCTGGTTGTGGCTCCGTCATAGTTTGGAACGCATTTACCTGGCATTGTTTCGGTCCTCTGGTCCGCTTGAACCGGACATTGACCCGCCAGCGCTATGTTCAGCTGCTTGGTGACCATCTCCAGCCCTTTATATACTTCGTGTACCCTGCCAACAATGGGATTTTCCAGGATGACTATGAGCTGTTACCGGGCTGCAATAGTGCGCGTCTGGTTTGAGGAACATTCTGGAAATTTCCAACGCATGATTTAGACCGTTAGGTCGCCGGACATAAACCCTATCGAGCACATGTGGGATATCATCGAACGGGCCATTCATGCCCAGGATCCTCCGCCTGCAACAGCCACCGAATTGTTGATGGTAATCGAGACTGCATGACTGCACATCACTCCAGCGGATTACCAGTGACTTGTCGCGTTCCTGCCACATCAAGTAGGTGCACTTCGCCCTGTTCGAGGGGGTCCCACACGTTATTAGGTAGGCAATAACATGAATTAAATTTTATTTGTGGCCTTTAGGCATCTAAGGTTCAGGCTGGGATAGAGGAGGGGAAAGGATTCGGGAAAGTGTCGGTCAGGACCTATGTTGAAGGTATCATCCCAGCATTTCCCTGGTGTGACTAACGAAAACCTCAGTCGGGATGGTCGGCCGCTGGGATAGAACCCACGACGTCCCGAATGCTACGCCAACCCTCTACTACTAAGCTACGGCGGTTCGGTTTGTTAGATAGAAATCCCACGACTTTTGGCACTTCAGTGTATAAAGTTTATTAGTTTTCTTTTATGTATTAACAGAGCAATTAAAATATGAAATTTCTCAGGTTCAGTGATATCCCTGAGTCATGACTCCCAAAGGAGAAGATGGATTAACAGCATACACAGACGTAATATCAATTTCGACCATGTCATCAGATTTAAATGATTTTTCCCCAGAACTCAAGCTAGTTTTCTGAAGTTTTTATCTCTGCAGGAAAGGGCATTTTTTACTGACTTGGCAGATTTTAGCAAAATAATAGTAAATACGTATTAGTACATATTACTGAAATATTTTAGCTGAATTCAACATGAACTATTGCGTTTTCTACCATTCAGCAAGAATGAGAAAAATAACAAATATTACTTTTATCTTAAAAAAAAAAGCAGATAATCCAAATCAGATAATTGCAACCCGAGTTATACTGCATTCATGGTGTCTACTAATTTTGTAACTTGAAATTCCCTGAGTTTACCAGGTTTTCCTGATATTTTGTTCCAATTTCCTGAGTTCTTAGTATAGTGAAACATGTAAATAACACGCAATGACATCTTTTTTTTAATCCCACCACCACCCAATCTAAGCATCTTGTACATTATTGGTATTTCAAAAGTTAAAAAAAAAAAACTTTAAAACAGAAGATTTTAACACACAGTAAAAATTCGGCCAGCAGTGAGAATCGAGCTCCCGACTTCTGCCTTGCCAGGGAAGTGCTCTTTCCATATTTTTTCGAGTTTTCTTCATAAATTGTAATCTCCCTGATTCCCTGAATTCTCCAGATTTATTAAATTCCCTTATTATTCCAGGTTTTCCAGGGTGGTCGACACGCTGTGCATTGAGGTATGATCGCTATCCACCATTTTCAATCGACGCCATATTACAAAGCTACAATTCTGAGATGTCCATCGTAGGTTTTCGTGTACCATGGAGATAGAAAGTTTTATCATTTTCTATTTAAAATAATTGTCCAAATCGAATAATTTCAATCTGACTTATACTTCTATGAGGTGTGATCGTTATCTTTTATTTTCAATCGGCCCCATATTTGAAAACTACTATTCTAGGGTAAGAGTCATGGGTCTTCATGTACCATGGACATAGAAAATATAATTAGCTTTAATTAAAAAAAAAAAAGAGAGAGAGAGAGAGAGAGAATCCAAATCGGATAATTTCAACCCCAGTTACACTTATACTGCTTTGAGGTATGATTGCTTTCCACCATTTTGAATCGTGGCCATATTTAGAAGCTACCATTCTGGGTTCTCTATCATAGTTTTTCATGTACCATACGTAATAGAAAATTTTATCATCTTTTATTTAACAAAAGATAATCCACATCGGATAAGTTTACCCATTACATTGCTTTGAGGTATGATCGTCATCAGCCATTTTGAATCGCCGCCATATTTGAAATTATTGTGGGATGTTCATCATAATTTTTCCTGTACCATGGGGAAAGACACTTTTATTATCTTTTATTTAATAAAAGATAATCCAAATTGGATAATTTTAATCCGTTATATTGCTTTGAGGTATGATCGCTATTAGCCATTTTGAATCGCCGCCATGTTTGAAAGTTGTCAGTCTGAGATGTCTACCATCGATTTTCGTAAACCACATGACCCATACAATAACTGGACAAAGTTTCGTTTGGTCCTCACAAATTATACCATATTATCGTCCAGCACATGGACTATGTTATCATTTATTTTGTTTTACCTGTAGGCCTATCTCGTCGCACGCTTCTACTAAGACATCGGTGTTACTTCATAATGCATCTATATCGTCACCTATTATATCTACATCATCCGCGTACACGAACAGTTCATTTAAGCCATTCAATGTTGGCAACTCTTTGTCGTCTTTTAGAATCACATATCTTAACGCGAAGTTAAACAGTAATGGTGACAAGCCATCACCTTCTTTCAATCTGCTACAAGTCTCGAAACTATCTAGCATATTATTACCTACCCGTACTCTGCTTATCAGGTCACTGAGACATATCCTCACTAGTTGAACCAGTTTTTTCGGAATTCCAAATCGTGCCACGATACTGTATAACTTTTCCCGTTTGATAGAATCATATACTTTCTTAAAATCTATGAATAGCTGATGATCCGTCCAACTGTATTCCCATTTCTTTTCCAAGATTTGTCTCAAGGTAAAAATCTGGTCCAACGTAGATCTGTTTCTTCTAAATCCACAATTGGTAATCTCCAACTATTTAATTTACGTATATGCTTAGGCGAGATAGTAGTATATTTCTCAATAATTTCTAACATGTTGCGAGTAACGAGATTCCGCGGTAATTATTACAGTCCGATTTATCGCATTGAGGTTTTCCATTCCCTTCATATAGCATTGATCAATTTATGCAGCTCCTTGATTAATGCCGTTCCTCCCGCTTTAAATAATTCGGCTCGAAAATGATCTATTCCTGGTCATTTGAAATTTTTTAATTACTTTATCGACATTTCGAGCCTGATCTCCCTAGGTTAGGGTATCCACGATTCTGCTGTGTAGATTTGAATTCCTCTATTTGTTTTCCGTTGTATACATTAAGAAGTTTGTCGAAATAACTCTTCCACACACCGATAATTAATTTTAGTCGGATCCACTGAAGAAAATCATCCCTAACCTTCAGATCAGTTGCTTATTTACTCTTAATTTTGCCACCATGGTTTGAGAAACCCTGTTTTAGAATATTCTTAAAAATTTGGACGATAAATATTAGTATGTAATTATCCACATCCTTTAGAGATCCCTTATACAAAGGCTGAAATCCTTTTAAGAATTTGGAAATATCTTGCTTAAATTGTACACTGATAAATTCCGCAAGTAGTAGTACAATAAGATAAACACGCTAAGAACAAATTCACGTATTTTGTAATTTTAACAATAGATAAAATTTTCTGGGAGTCAGATATCAACGGGGATAGAATTAGTTGTTTGGAAAAGGTAGGTTTGATATGTCAATTTTTGATGGTATCGTTCAATAGAGTACATTGACAAATTCTACTATATCATAGAGGGTCAATGGTTATCTTATCAGAAATATTTATCTCCAAATTACTTAGTATGATGGTGTATTTGCCCGTTTCTTGCCTAATAATATCCCATAAGGACTGATCTTTGTTTTCTGTGGTGTTATTTCTATTACTTTTTTTTTAATGTTCTACTGGTTTCTACTATCTTGTGTGGAAATGCAGTATCGAATATTAGCCTAAATTTATTAAAGCACATTAGAAAAATCGCATTCACTGAAGAATTTGGGAACAGGGTGCAGGTACTAATTTATCTTTCTCTAACAAATGAATTAAGCATTCTCATAGTGTTTTCAGAAAAATCTCCTGTTTTACAAAATTTCATTTGAGAATCTTTTACCACCATATATCTGTAAAAGGTAAACCATCTGACCACGGTATATGTTGTTCTAAACGTAAGTTCACAACACCTGAAACTGTTATGATCAATACTTATTACACGTTGTATTTTGGGCCATTTTAGTAACTAAGGACTTCGGCCCATCATTGATGTGACTAACTGGAAAGTTTCTAAAATCCACAAACATTCATGCCGCAGACGGGATTCGAACTGACAACCTTGAAGACACTGGCCTGACGCCTGAAGTCACGCGACTACCGCGGTCGGCCAAATATTTGTTAAAATGTTATCAATTACGCTTTCGCATGTTTTTGTAATATATGTCGGAGAGCGACTTTCAGAACAAATATCAAACTCTGATATTAAAGCCTTTTTTAACATGTCTCGTAGGAGCCAATTAACATTAAAGTCGATACATTGCACATTTTACTTCATAAACGCTTGCGTCTTGGACTAAGGTACAAGTATTGAAGAAAAATACGAATTGTCTGAAACGGGAAGTTGTTTTTTCCAGCCTGGCAACACTGATGTTATACGGGTTGCGCCTTTGTTTGTCACATCAGAGGCTAGGTCTCGGCAGAGTATGTCAATGCAGAAAGCACTATAATAGTAACCAGTAGTGCAAGCAGGGACTTGTCAGACATTCAACACGGTCAAATTGCAGGTGCCACGTAACCAGGGGCATCAGTAAGAAAATTGCTCGACTACTAATTGTGTCACTAACAACAGTCTCTTAGGTCAGGATTGCGTATAGAAAATATGGCAACACAACATTGGCTAAGGAGAATAATGGGCGAAAGCCGAAGATAAATGACAGGGACCGCTGAATGATAAAGCGGATTGTGGCAAAGCAGCATCAAACCAGCGCGCCAAAAGTGACAGCAGAAGCGAATTCCAACCCTGCTGACCCTGTTTCAACAAAAATTGCACGCCAAGAACTGCACAAAGACGAATTTCACAAAAACTGGTGAAAAGAGCATAAGACTTGGGCAGCTGAGGACTAGAAAAGTAATATTTTCAGACCTCCGTTTATCTTATTACCAACAAATGGTCGTGTTTGTGTGAGGCAAACTCCCAAGGAAGCATACGATCTAAAGTACCTTGTTCCAACTGTTAAGCATGATGATGGACGTCATGATAGTTTGGCCGGAGATTTCGTGCTTTTCAGTGGGCCCCATCATCATTCTCACTAGTCGTGTTACTGCATGCAACATCTGGATATTTAGGTGATCATGTGCATCCAATGGTCCGAAGTTTGTTTCCAAACAAAGACAATAATGCACCTAACGCAGATCCAGGCCAGTGCAAGCATGATTTGAGGAGCACGATGACAAAATACATCATATTTCCTGACCAGCTGAATCCCCAGAGTTATATCTTATCGAACCACTGTGGCAGTTTTGTAGCGATGAGTGTGCGCAAGAGTCCCCGTCTCTAGCATCCTTGAAACAATCTGAGAATATTCAGCTGTACGAGTGGTACAATATTGCCTGAGAGGACAGAGACTGTACTAAGGAAAAATGGTGCCCCAAAAAGAAAAAATGTAAAGTTTAGAGTACCCCCAATACACTAAAACCCTTGTTTACCCGGAACGATTTTCGACAAGGACGATCAAGTATTTTTCTTAGTCAGTTTCAGAAATATCTGTACACGCATTCAAGTGAACGTGTCTAATTAATTCTCTGCAGTGTTGTGCTAAATTTGTCCTCAATTTATTATTATTTGTAAAATGAACCATTTTGTTACTGTACTTCTGTATTTGAAACCGTTTATAGCATAAAAAAAGGAAAATCTGGTTTATCCGGAATTCCGTTTATTAGTAACTAGTTTGGTCCCATTAAGTCCGGATAAACAAGGTTTTAGTGTACTCGTAAGTCTCAGATATTACAAGACTAATAAAGTAATCACCGTTCATAATTTTTAAGAAATTATTACACTGTACTTAACAAAGATATGGTGCAACCTTCACAAATCTTGGAACTCTTTCACACAGAGACGCTATTAAACAGCAATGGAAGAATATTTTAGACTCTATAAGAAATAAAATAATTCAAATTTTCGTAAAGTACTTATTAACAGAATATTCAAAATCCTAATAGTTCAACACAGTAAGATAAATTAGACAAGCGTGTTACGTCAACAATTATCTTAAAAAATGGAAAAGCAAAAAAGAAAGAAAAAAAATCCATAGAAAAGTATTCTTGCACATTATCCATAGACAACTATCCACATCCTCATCTGGCAATATTGTTTTTAAAGTTCAAACATAGTTCCTTCGTAACATAATCGTGCACTGTACTGCAACTAATACTTTTCCTTACTTTGTACTCAGAGATTAAATTCTAAGCCGATCGGTGGGAGGGCTCTCATCCAAATATTGTTTTGATGCTTTCTGTAGGTTTATCTGGAGTTAATACTTACATATTCGTAGCTTTGTTACGCTGAAAAATATATGCTTTATGGTATATAATAATTTATGGTTAAAACTGTGATTTTATATTCCATCTTACTCTATGGGATCCCATCCTAGTCATTGATTCGTAATGGACCAAATATTAAAGCATAACTGTGGACAGATGTATTAGGTGCAACGTAAAATATGTAGAAAAAAAAAACAAGATCCATGGCGTACGATAAAAGTGGTGAGTGAACCCCAGGCTTCCCTAGAAAATACGTAGGTGGGCTTAGTCCTATCGAGTCCACCCTGAATTTAATTCCTGCTTTGTACATATACTTTTCACTTCTTTCTACTCAATACATGCATCTAGTGTATTCAACCTCTGAGAAAGCCATTACAATTTTAGAACAGTGAAACGTTAGGGTCACATCGTAAATAATCGTTAAGTGATCACGAAACACAGATAGTAAGTAAATATGCCGGAGTAGGTAGTCCCCGCGAAAAAAATTAGTATTATTTATTTAATCTAGCTTTCAAGAGACAACTTTAGAGAACACCAAAACCATGGGGTTCTTTAGGGACCCCCTCTGGTAAGGACCGTCGATCGACAGACCTTGATCCGATATTTTTCTGTGCCTTTATACAATAACAGAAGATTGTTGCACTACTTGTGCACTTTTACCTTTTGTTAGTTACATTATGTGCGTTATACGAGTTTCATTCACTGTATTGTTATCATTAGTTAATAACAGATGTTTCAGTAGTTAGAGCAACTTCTAGCCTTAAAATTTAGAGCCCTAGAGGAAAGATATAAAATGTGTTCAACGAGTGCTACAAAAGATCATCATTAGATTTCACTCCTATATAAAAAGCTAAGTTGATAAACTTTGGTAAACTTTCTTTTGTATGGGCCATTCTAGTAACTTTTGTCTTCAGCTCGTCACGTTTTAAAATCTACAATCACAAACATCCATGCCCAGCCGGGATTCGAACCCGGGACCTTCGAGCAGCTTATCAAACGACTTAGACCGCGCGGCTACCTGATCGACAAGCTAAGTTGAGTTACGCTCCTTCTCGTGTTAATTACTTTATGATGTATTTATTACGAATCAAAGATAAGTAAATTCATTACTAAAGAAAAAAAGAGCACGAAGTCACTTCGATAGGCTTGTGACGCAAGTGTCCACAACTGCGCTGAGTAAAAGAATGTGTTCTATTTTGGGGTTCTAGTGTTCATAATTGGAACAGCAAACATTTCTGGGTATAATCTCAAATCTATACTTACTGATTTATTTTTGGTTAAAATTTATCAATACATACAATTTATACTCCTCGTTTTTATCAGGTTTTGACAGCAAGAGTAAATAATAATTATGATTTGTCGGCATGGTAGACGGCTATATTACACTTCAAGATACGTTCGCCATAAAATAGGTGTAACTTGCCTGCTCCTTACTAGTAATGTTTAATAATCTCCTTTAGAAATATTTTTTTTTAATAGTGACAGTCGTAACAGAAAACAAACACATTTACTGATACGAATAAAACCCCCTTTTTTTTATGTTCGGTAGTTGAAAGATTATAATTTGAGTTGTGTCAATGAGCAGGAAAAATAGTGCATGAAGTGATTGAGCCTTTAGCGTCGAAATGCAGTTATTATTGTCGAATAGCAATGTCAAAAACAGGTGATATGTAAGAAATTCGCTCCCTGTTAACGAAATTGTGGGGTTCTGAAAAGTTTGGAAAATTAAAAGCACCACAATTAACTGATATCATTGCTGACAATCATGATTCTTTAAACGATCTCTGACAAAGGTTCAGCCAGATACGAGGCGTAGTTAACGTCTGACAGCTACCTGAATCTACTATATTTATCACCAAAACGCTCTTTTACCAGGATAATATACTGTTCCACAAATCAACAATGGCAAAATCGCATCAATTTGAATTTTGAACTGGTTCTTGGGCTGGTTTTCCCAGATTTCCAAACTTCCCAGATTTGGCTCGTGGGATTTTTCTCTTTACCACATTTAAAATTTGGTTCTCTGGGAAGACGTTTTCGTTGAAAAATAGTCATCGTTGCGTCAGAGATAAAGGCTATATTTTTTTATAATTAATATAATATAATGTTTAGGTATTCATTTCAAAAATAAAAAAAGTGAAATACTAACCAATTAATAGCAAAAGTGCCCACTAAGGGAACGAAGTACTATTATTAATTTGAAATCACATTCTTTTATTAGTTTGTACTTTTCCCTTTGTTGGTATTACTACTCGTCCATTAGCGTATTGTTTATAATATGCTATTCAAAGTATTTCTACATTGTAGTGAGGTGATGTATTGCTGGAATCTAAAATTATGAATATTTTACGTGCCCACACGAGGTGCATCCACCCTAATTATTGTATTAATGACTGCCAGAAATGTTTCATTGTAGTACTATAGTTGCGCAATGTGCATTCCAAGCAAATTACTTTATTATTTACGTGTTCATCGTCGTGTGCATAATGAAGATGTTAATTGTATCTCGGGATGGGGGGGGGGATTATATTAGCAGTTCTCTGTCTCTCTCAAATGTAATTGCCTAATGAAATTATAATTTCAGCCAATCATAGTTTGCAGTCTTGGCTGTCGCTAAACGCAAGTGACGTCATTTGCCCACTTTTCACTTGCTTCATAGTCAGTCTTTTCCCGACTTTATTCTTGCTCCCACCTGTTTCTCCGACCTTTTCAACCCACCCGACGACGTTCAGTGGACTTCACGAAATTGCGTGGATTTTAAATATTTCTGACGTGTCTTACGATTGTCTTCTTCTCTTTATTTTATTTTACACAAAATAAATTTTGGTTCTCAAAAGGATCGATATTAGTGGGAAATAATTCATTATTATGGAACTGGCTATCTGAAGATGAGAGCTGAATTCAACAAAGTCAAATCTTTGACTTCCAGAATTATTGATTCTACTATTTGACTTCTCTCCTCGAGTGAACCTCCGATTCCTTTAAACCTAAATAGTATTGATTAGAAGCTTACTGTTGCACACATACAGAACAGAATTTCAACAGCGATATGGAAAGTTAAACCACAAGACAAGAAAGAGTAAATTGAAAAAAGATACAAAAGTGACCCTTCAGACTGACATATAGAATACTGGGTTACACCATTCGATTCTTCTTTTTGATACTGAACGTGGACTGGGGAGGCACGCTGGTTCGAGCCCTGCTGCCCACCAAACAGACGTTATCCACGGTAGCATCTAGTTTCACCACGCGAATGCTGGTGTGGTATCTTCCTTTTCCTCGAATCTAAAAGATTTTGCCGTGGGGCGTCATCCTCCAGACTTGTGACGGACTTGGACTATAGCTGGCTTGTGGCTCATGAATGGAAATCACAATTAAAATTAAAATCCCCTCCTTGTGTAGGCCCTTGAACCTTTTAAACTTAACCAGCATCGCCTGAGACAGACAGAGAAAACAAACACAAAAGAAGTATCGTAAAGGGACTGACAAAAAGTGACTATTACGGTTTCAAAAAGCGAGAAGGACTCTCGTAGTGATCTAAGAAAATTTTGAACTTCTCTGCTGGAGCAGAACCTAGAGCCGTTTTGAGCTGACCGACATCACCGAATAGCATATACTGTTACAGAGGCAGAACAAACGAAAAAAAAATCTTCGTCATGCATCTTATTTTTATTACTATTCTTATTATTATTTTTATTGCATTTACTATTTTTCGGAAAAAGAAATACGAAATTTTACTAGAATTCGGTGTTTCGTAGGAGCATGAACGTGGAATATTCCAAAAAATTAAAACGATAAACGTAGCATATAC
Organism: Lepisma saccharinum; assembly: GCA_022664845.1. NCBI lineage: Eukaryota > Metazoa > Arthropoda > Insecta > Zygentoma > Lepismatidae > Lepisma > Lepisma saccharinum. The sequence goes on from JAGDQP010003557.1 coordinate 15,373, forward strand.
ACAAGACATTAGTAGCGCGAAGATGAAGCATTGTAAAACCTTTCTTGTTTGTATGTGATAAAAACTAAGTTTTCAATCCAGTATTCACATGTGAGTTCTTATGCGTGATTCAACTTTTCATACAGAAACCTAGAGCAGGAATGTCCAACAAACTTAAAAATACAATAGGGGACCTCGGGGTGGCCGAGAGGCTAGCGAGCTTGATCACGGGTTCAATTCCCGCCGGGGTTCATTAACCGAAGCGATTCGGAGCCCAATTTACCAAAACTATAAGTCTCGTCCTCAGAAGCTCGCCAGTTCGTTTAGGACGTTCATATCAATTCTATCGATCACAAACAGTACTGATGGCTAAACCCGAATACTGATGGCTAGTCGTCCCAATAGCCGATATAAATCGAATGACGGGTAAAATTTGAATGTCCACCAATCTGATTATCTGGCTTCTCTAAAAAAGATACAGGACAATGTGTTATCCAATATCTGGATTTTTCTTTTGGTCATGCCTAAAATACAGCAGTATGAGCGTAGAAATAATTTGATGTTAATCTTCAGGAGTGAGTATTAAAGGACGGAGGGTAAATTAAAAGAAAAAGGTAAAAAAAACTTGAAAATAAATTATATATCATTGAAGACCTGAATTGCAAAACATCCCAAGTCCACCGGAGTATTTTTAAAAAACAGTCCAAGGACTTAGCATGTTATTCTATTCAGCTGAAATTATTTTCTATTAAAAAAAAAGTTGGAGTTAGGATGTTCATGTAATATATAGCCGCATGGTCACTCATTTGCTCACTGACTGACTTGACTGACTGATCATCAAAATTCCCAGGCCAAACTACTAAAGCTAAAAACACCAAATTTGGTACGCACGTGTAGGACTATGAGTAGGAAAAAAAAAATCGCCATCTTGGATCCAAAATGGCCGCCAAACCCATTGTTGTATAGAATACACAGCCTAAACGGTTGGGGCTAATGTAATGAAATTTGGTATGAGGGTATATTATCATTAGCTGGTTCCGAAAATATTAACCGATGCATTCAAAGATGGCATCTTGATTCCAAAATGGCGGACCGGAAGAATCCATTTTCCGCACATTTTGAGCTAGAGATACGAAATTTGGCATCAAGGTATATTATCACTAGTAGTTTAGCAAAATATTACAAAATGTTGAAAAAGTCGCCATCTTGGATTCAAAATGGCCGCCCAAAACCCATTTTCCACTCCGCTTCAGCTAGATAAATGAAATTTCACATGAATGTGTACTATCACAAGTAGGTCACGACAATATAAGAAAACGTTCAAGAAGCTGGCATCTTCAATACAAAATGGCTGCCCAAAAACCCAATTTCCAAACAATTGAAGCTAATGAAACGAAATTTTGTATGAAGTTGTATGACGAAGAGTAGGTTACAATAAATGGGGCCAATCTCTCCTTTGGGGGCGAAGCCCATCATCCCCCGTGGGAGGTTGCAGATAGACAGCATGGCGGTGTAATCCTACAGGGAAATTTTGGTTAAGAAAAAGGGGGCGCAGGCCCCAAACATTACTGAAGCTGGGGGCACAGCCCCCACGGGGGTCTGGAGGCAGCGCCCCCAGCGAAGCAATGCGAGTAATATTATACAAGTGGATATTCCTTGGAACATAGATGCCGACGAACAGAATAAATGAAAATTATTCTGAATAGAGTACTTCCACTTCAATTCATCCAGGTAAACCCTAAATTGTCTCATTGACTATCTCAGATCTCTGTGATACTTTATTTCTACACAGATACGCAAACTAAACAAACCCGTGTTTTTTTTAATCCCCCCCCCCCAAAAAAAAAGGCTCTCAAAATAGTTGTCAAGGTCATCTACTGGCATCAAACATAAATATGAATATTATTTTCAAAACTCAATTTCTCAGTCTAATTTATGGATTTGTATGAAATAAAAACCACAATATTTCTCATGTTATATTTTATCGTGTGTAAAAATCATTACTCCTGATTGGCTACTTACCCAAGAAATTAATTACAATGTTGCCTAATTTAATTCGAAATTTCCGATTTTTATAATTTTTAACTCGGGTCCTATTAGTCATATTGAGATGCGGTTTTTTGCATATAATATATATTACCGAGTTCTATAAGGACCTTATTTTAGTTTTCACCTGTAGAGGTATTCCCGGGATGCAACTGCTTACAGCAACATCACCGTGTGATTCCGCATATGCACTTTGGTATGTATATTTTTGTTTCAAGGATCTATGTGCAATAAGAGCAGAATTAAAGCCCTGGTACGAAGATTGAGAACCACCCTGTATATAGGATTATAGGATGCATTCAACGTTACATTTCACTAACAAAAATCAGCAAAACATTCACATAACTATCTATAAGGAATTGAATCATAAATGCCAAAATCTAAATGTATAAATACAGAATAAATAAAAATACCGTTACAAATTTTTAGGGGAAAAAACAGAACATCTAAAGCCGAAGAAACCCGAAAAGCGGGATTAAAGTTTAAGTGTTTCTCCTTCTACTGCAGATATTTCAAAATTTTAGAGTGGGGGTTTTCGAGAAAATGGCTCCAAAAATTGCTCTTTGGCAGTTTTGCAACAATTCAGAGCCGCACAGGGCCCAAACTAATCATTTCAGGTGAAAACTAAAATAAGGTCCTTATAGAATCCAGTAATGTCTATCATATGTTTAAAAAAAACGCATCTCACTATGACTATAATAAGACTCGAGCTAAAAATTATCAAAAATCAGAAATTTCGAATTAAATTTGGCAACATTGTAATTAATTTCTTGGGAAAGTAGCCAATCAGGAGTAATGATTTTTACACACAACAAAATATAACACGAGACAAATATGGATTTAATTTCATGCAAATCCGTAAACTAGACTCTGAAAAATTGATTTTTGAAAAGAACATTCATTTTGATATTTGATGCCAGTAGATGACCTTGCAACTATTTTGAAAGCCTGTGACTCTTCACAGTTGTTTTGGGGGATAATAAAAATAAACATGTTTCTTTATTTTGCATATACTTTTAGGAAATAAAGACAAAACAAACATCTGTGACCATGATATACACCCGCCAGGATGATTTAAAATGAAAGTAGCCAATACGAAAAGAGTAGACTTGGGATGTTTTGCAATTCGGGTCTTCAATTATGTACTTTAAAAGCTTCAAAAGTTACACACCATTAACCCAACAGCATCAAAATCGTATGTATCGGGTTATCCCGTACGTAATGTCGTATGTGCGATGACCGCTGGAATGACGCCATCTGACGAGCAAATAGTGAAGTAGACGGCACGTGCCATAGCTGAGTCATAGAGGGCACTTGATTGTGCAGCAGTTTGTAGAACGGTCTACTCCACATTTTTGAAGTGTGGCTTGTGTTTGATCATGACAGTGTCGGAGGACATCGTCGTCGTAGGGAAAGACAAACCACGTATGTGTATGTTTTACGCCTGTGAACTTAGAATCGCGTTTTTCAACAACGAATTCAAAATGTAGTACGGCCTGAACCTTAGATGCCTAAAGGCCATAAATAAAATTTAAATATCAAAATGTAGTAATCTCGTCCCCAGCACCTTTTGAAGTACTCTGAGCATCAAGGTAGCAAACTATCGTTAATTAATTAATAATAATAATAGTCGTCGTAGTAGCAGCAGTAATAGTAGTAGTGGTAGTAGTAATGAATACTATGGCATTGACATTATTATTATGAGTAGCAGTAGTAGTACTAATGAAAGTAATTATACAAATAAAAATATTGGAAGTCTCCAAATATCCCAAGCAACTTTGTACAAAGGAAAATTCATACTTGCAACGCAAACCATTTCGCTTATTTTCTTATAAAGAAATCAATTTAAAAAAAGGAAAATACTGTAGGAAGAAAGTGTAACCTCGAATATATTCAAATTTCATAGTAGTAGTACTACTACTAATAATCAATGATGATAACTATTAACTAAGATTGTTTGCAACACTGATGCTCAGAGTTCTTCAAAAGGTGCTGGCGACAAGCATACTACATTTTGAATTCGTTGCTGAAAAACACGACGCTAAGTTCGCAAAAACAAGCACATACGTGGTACTGACTTTCCTAAGACGCCATAAGGCATGTCATGCTGTATGAAATGCACTGTGTGTCCAGTCAGTGCAGCGGCACGAAAAACATCAATGCCGTATTTGGTCAGGTTGCTGTGGATGTGCGAAAGTGCCAGAGGTGGTCCCAGAGGTTTCGGTCTGGAAACATCAGCCTCACCGATAAGCCATGAGAAGGGAGACCTATGCAGCTAGACAATGATGCCCTGCGAGCAGCGGTGAAGGCAAATCCAATGCAAACTGTTGAAGAAGTGGCCAGCAAACTCCATGTCATGAATTCGACCGTTAATCGTCATCTGCAGGACCTTGGGTACGTGTTGACACTCGGAAAATTGTTACGCCTCAACAGAAGGAACAGCGAGTTGACATCTGCAGTTCCCTGTTCACCCGTCACAGACGTAAGCCATTTTTGGATAGAATGATGACCGGGGATGAAAAGTGGATCCTCTACCATAACATTACACGCAAAGGGCAGTGAATACTAAAGTGGGAGGGGACAGGAACAATGCCAAAACAGGATCTCCACCTCTGCAAAGTGATGTTCAGTGTTTGGTGGAATATCCGTGGGATAATCCATTTTGAACTCTTGCCACGTAACCAGACCATCAATGCAGATGTCTACTGTCAGCAGCTTGAACGCTTACAGACAGCACTGTTGGAGAAACGTCCTGCTCTGGTTAATCACAAGGAGGTGCTCACCCTTGGCGCGCCCACACATGGCAAAAAGGGCCGTTGCTGGGAGGAACTCTTCCACCCGGCGTTTTCATCAGATCTTGCACCAATAGCCTATTGTCTTTTTCACAGCCTGCAAAACCACGTTTCCGGAAAAGCACTGCAAAATCAGGATGACGTGCGACGGAAAGTGACCCAGTTCTTTGCCTCCAAAACCGGTGACTTCTTTCAGCGAGGTATTCAACAACTGGTTGACGGGTGGCAGAGTGTTGTGGAGTTCGATAGAGACTATTGCCCTGACTAACGGGTAGTGTTCCAGGTAAGTTATCGTTCTTTTCCTCACGATGCAAAAATATGACATTACTTAAGGAATAAGCTGATACTTGTCTGTCTCTAGCAAAATTCTGCCATCCCTATCGTAAACAGTGTAGTGTAGTCCATATAACTTTGACCTAAGCATAAAGGATCTGCATCAGCTTGGCCTAATACCAGCGCCCGATTTGCACAATTTGCACAGAGATGGAAGACCTAATGAAACCTTTAGTGATTGCATTTCTTTCCCGTTCATATGCTTGGGGTCATAAAGTAGGTAAGTTCGAAGACATAAAATAAGATGACACATTTCATTAAGTACTGACTTCGGCTCGTCTCGATAATACGAGTGGAATGCTGTTAAAATCAACAAACATTCACGGCTCAGGCGAGACTCGAACACGCAAGCTCCTTAACAACTCAAAGATATACAGGATGAGAATGACGGTGGAAACTTGTAACGATAAGCATAATTCGTGTGTTTTACTTGTACTTACAAGTATAAAAACTGTAAGTCATATGAAAGTAAAAGTTAAAACAAGCTATTAAGATTGAAAAGTTTAGACAGCCTCTGGGTAATGAAATCATTCAAGCAATTGTGGAAAAATGAAGCAGAAAATAGTGAATCAGAGTGTGATAGTTCAATTTCACGTAAATGTATATAATACAGTAAACACATGTAAGGTTACCAGACTGAACACTGCTTGACAAATCGAGACGGCTCATTTCTAATTTTAAATCAATTTTTCTTTCTGCTTTACATGCCAATGTACAGCAATGTATACAGTGCAAAACCAACGTGAAGAAAGATTACAGTAGCAAACAGCCCATTGTTACAGTTATCAGAATTAAAGATTGAAAAGATATTGAAATTCTAAGTCTGACTTGAAATAAATAACACTCGGTCATTCCATGCCAACTGACCAAGTGCTCCCCACCTTACCATCTCGGATTTCGATGAAATTTGATACAAAAGTTTGTCTTGGGCTCAAATGAGCACATACAGAGTTTGAGCTCAGTATCGCTTATAGCAAGCGCGGAATGACCCCCCAGTAAATACTCCGTTATTCAGGCTAGGTGAGCAAACTGAAAAAAATGCAAGTTTAGCTTCATCCAGTACAGCCATAAATAGTTGCAGAGGCCCGAAAAGACCCTCTCTAGTACACTTTTCTCCGTAAGTTCCGAAAATGAGGTCCATTGGGGCTAAACATCATACTTATTTTATTTTCGAAAAAGTGGGCTAAAATTGGAAGAAAATGCAAAATGCCACTTGGTGCACAACACTTCACCAGCGTATAGGTTGGAAGCTAACAAGTCTACACGTACTGCTTTTGTTACAGGTTTAGCAGAGGTATATAGTGAGTGATAGGGTACAGACACAAGGTGCTCATTGTATGCATGTCTGAGCTAGAATGACTAAAATAGTCAATAGAAACTGAAATTTAATGAAAAACAGCCATCTTGGAAGCTCCGAATGACCATCATGGCAGTTAAAAACCGGATTGTAATGAGTATTACTGGAAAAAATACACAAAAATGCTTTATTGAGCAAAAATGGTCGTTGTGACCCCCCCCCCCCCCGCCATTTTCTCAAACGACGAGAGCTTGAATTATATATTTATACTAATTTGTAGGTGTAGAAAATGCGTTAAAACAATCTATTCCACCAGAGCTGTTGTTAGCCAAATTATTATGACAAAAACATTAGAGATGTCCGAAATGAAGGTATTTAGGATGTAATGGGTTTTACTTTGCAAATGTAGTAGACTGGTTGGTGGTGGTGCGCACGAAACCAAAACGGATGTTATTATATTCCTCCGTTTGTCTATTGTGCCAAAAGCACTACCAGTTCCATTCAATGTATGATTTGTTCTGAACTGGTGTCCCTATCATCAAGGGGACACGTCCGATAGGCAGGCAGGTCCAGCCACGGACCATCCCTCCCACCGTCTGTTTCGAAGTGATTTAATGGTTGGGGAGAAAAACAGAAAGTTTCAAAAAAAATAAAAGATCAAATAGTTTCCACGAGGCAAAAACCAAACGGAATGAACGTTTAATTGATGATTTTTTATTTTTTTTTCATCACGAATATTCACTATTTAGCACACTTTTTGCATTTTTTTGTTTAGGTTTAATAAAATTTCATGCTTTTAAGTTAAAAAATGTATAACAAACGTTATACTTACATTACAAATGCAATATATCTCATTAGCGCCCTTGTACACGAGAGAAAATTTCCGTCCAATTAGGTATCTTTCGCTCGGATCGAGAAAACTTAAATAATGCTTCAAAACTTTATCAGGGGCAACCCCAATAAACATTCTTTTCTAAATATATATTTTAACAAGAACTAATTCAATGATCATCAAATAATGGTTATAAAAAAAAATCCAAAGTAGCATAAAAATTGAAAACAAAAGGTTTATTTCCTGTTTTTTTTTTTCGCCGTTCATTTTTTTTTTTTTCACATTACTATGCTAAACTATGATGTTTTTCTCTAAAATTTCCGGTTTCTTTCCCAGCCTGCTAAACAGATGGTGGGACGGAGGGCCCGTCGCTGGACCTGCCTGCCTATCAGGTATGTACCCTTGGCGATAGGGATAACAGTTCCGTACAAATCATACATTGAATGGAACTGGTAGTGCTTTTGGCACCACAGACAACGGAGTAGACATCCGTTTCGGTTTCGTGCGCACCACCACCAGTCTACCAGTGTGGAAAAAATCATGATTTTTTTTAATTTAAATCAGCCGTTTCTTCTTTCATAATACGTATCATGAACTGATAAAAAAAATACCTGGGAAGTAGAATTAAGTGTAAATGGCCCTCGTTTAATGGGTTAACTTCCAAACTGAGGTTGAATTTACACCTCATTATCCTTGTTCTGTTTAATTTTTACTTAATTCATTAATTTAATTCTGTATTTGTAACTTTTAGGAATCTCGTTCAGGTCAGAATAGAAGGGGTAAAGAATGTACAAAGTAGTCCTCCATGAACTCATTTGAAGGTATTACGTTGAATTCTGGTGCTTATCTGGTGGAACTGAGGAAAAAAACTCCTACTTTTTTTTATTTATTTATTTAAAGAATCACTGGTCGCGGAATTCGAATCAATGGCCATTCGAATTTGAAGTCAACATTCTACCAACTGAGTCAATGCTGCTGAACAGAGCTGCCAAAAGTAGTTGTGTAAAAACCTCTAAGAGGCTTGAAAACGACAGTAAATCGTGGCCAAATACAACTGCTACTAATACTACTACTACAATAATAATAATGCAGAGTCAAAGTATTAGAAACTTGTATCTAGGGTTGCCAGAATTTGTCCTTTTAAAGCAAGGTGGGTGGCCAAGATCTTTTGAACAAGACTGTGCAATACAAGGTATGGACCACCGCACTAACCTTTCTCGTTCCCATTAGTTAAATAAAATAACACTGTAGTTATTACTAATATTACTAAAACATTTATTTATGAAATATGAACAAAATCGCCGGAGAAGTTTTTGAGAAAATCGCACATTTTTATTTTCACCTTTTAGTAAACTACCCTTATTTTTTAGGGGTAGGAAGAAAATTCGAAAAACTACCCTGGATAATCTTACAAAACCTTAAGTTTAAACTTTGGTCTCGATACGTTGAACGGTATGGTCTAGGCAGTGGTGATTTCTGATTTTCCACCGCGCGGGGGCCACTTTAATACAAGGGGAATGAAAAATAGTACTGTGAATATACTGATAACTGACATTGAGGACTAAAAGATACGAGGCTCCGGGCGTGGGAGAATTCAGTAGCTCCAGGAGCAGCTTGTCCCCCTCTGGTCACCGCCTGAAATCATCATTGCCTTCAGGCGGGTTGTGGGTGTACGTATTTACATCGGGACGGACGAACAGAAGGATAGGCATCTAAAAATATATTTTTCGGTATATAGGGATCATGAAATGTGTAAATCAGTTGAAATCTCGAATTCATTTTTTTTCCCCGATCACCATCACTTTCTTCTCTCCTATCAACACTCGAAACAGTGTGGCCAACTATTTTTCTATCAGGTCCCTACCGACTAAGACAATTGTCCCTAATAACAATCATGTACGTGTACCATGGCTACCGTTACTGATCAATGTCGATAGCAGTTTTATTAAAGAAAATGCTAAAAGAATAGAGCTAAAAATCCCTATAATTTAACAGAATTTCAAACTCCGTCCCTACTTTCGTGAAATATGCCTAAAATATCCCTGAGTAGGGACATGTCCCTATGGTTGGCAACACTGACTAGAAAGTACAAATCGGGATATTCCCGGTTCTGAGAGGGACTTTTCCGTTCCAGATCGGAAATAATGAAGAAAATAAAAAACCGGGATTATCCCATTCCGTTTCTTCGCTGCTTGTACTTTTGACGTGTCGCGCCGAGGATCAGTACATTCGTTGCAGTTCGTAAATAATAATAAAATAGCACGAATTGTTTACGTTTTTACTCGTAAAACTAGTATCATATATATGGAGAAAATCTTTTGTTATAAATCTTATGCATTAGTAAAAGAACAAAAAACGCATTTCCGAATTTCACTTTAAAGATTTGAAAAATTGATTTAAATCGCACTGATTTAAATCAAATCACCCTGCAGTCTACTACATTTTACACACTTATATATGCAAAGTAAATATCTTCCATTATACCCTAAATATCTTCATTTCGGACATCTCTAATGTTTTTGTCACAATAATTTGGCTAACAACAGCTCTGGTGGAATAGACTGCTTTTACGCACTTTCTACACCTACAAATTAGTATAAATATTGTTATATTTCAAGCTTCGTCGTTTGAGAAAACGGGGGGGGGGGGGGGGTGTCACAACGACCATTTTTTTGTTCAAAAATGTTTTTTTTTGGGCTGTTTACAGTGACACTCATTAAAATCCGGTTTTTAACTGCCATGATGGTCATTCGGAGCTTCCAAGATGGCTGTTTTCATTAAATTTCAGTTTCTATTGACTATTTTAGTCATTCTAGCTCAGACATGCATACAATGAGCAACTTGTGTCTGTACCCTATCACTTACTATATACCTCTGCTAAACCTGTAACAAAAACAGAACGTGTAGAATTGTTAGTTTCCAGCCTGTACGCTAATGAAGTTTTGTGCACCAAGTGGCATTTTGTATTTTCTTCAATTTTTAACCCACTTTTTCGAATAAAGTATGAGATTTTAGCCCCAAATGGACCTCATTTTCGGAACCTATGGAGAAAAGTGTACTAGAGATGGTCTTTTCAGGGCTCTGCAACTATTTATGGCTGCACTGAATGAAGCTAAACTTGCAATTTTGTTAGTTTGCTCACCTAGCCTGAATAACGAGTTATTTTCTGGGGGGTCATTCCGCGCTTGTTATAGGCGATACTGAGCTCAATCTTTGTATGTGCTCATTTGAGCCCAAGACAAACCTTTGTACTAAATTTAATCAAAATCCGAGAAGGTGAGGTGGGGTCGATCTCTAAAATCTGGTCAGTTGGCGTGGAATGCCCCATTGTAACATTACCAAATCGACAACTGTTAGTAACTTAAGGTCGGTGATTTCAAATCTGAACTCAAATTTTCTATATTTGGTTTTATTGAGGTCCTAGGCTGGCTCGCATAGCGTTATACTACAGAATATATAATAGGCTCCAAAAATACCGAAAAGTAATGATCTCGCGGCAAGTGGCTCATTCTTAAGCTATGTTGTCACGACAATAGTTTACGAGCTGCTAGTGAGAGCGACAGCAGAGGTAACCCAGTAGCAACAGTCGTACGACCAACTTACTGCTACTGTCACCGTGGAGACCGTATTAGAAGAGACCGAGAAGAAAATGGTGGCAATTCGAGAGTGATACGTAGAATTCACAAAAGTGATTACAGTGCAATAATACTATAAAGAAGGGTTTAGGAACGTGTCCTAAACTCGAATCTGAAGTTCTTTTGTCTCTATTTATCAATGTATTCTACGTTACAGAGGAAAAAAGACATTACAAAATGTACAGCTCCTTACTGTCTTGCCACTGCACAATGATCCAGATACCCTAAACACCTGAACGAAACTCTCGTTTCCCTCCTTGAAGAACGATGTTTATTGGCAACGAAGTAGTGGTATAAGAAAAAGTAAAGAAAAACCCTACATTATACTGGCATAAAAGTTAGTTGTTATAAGAAAAATGCAAAAAAGGATACCGGATCCACTGTGAACACAATTAGTGAAGTTTTTAGTCTCTTTCTAGCTGTGAACTACTCGACTGGCTTTAAAAATTGCTTAAAAAAGCCGCTTGATTTGTAAGTATTTAAGTTCATATCATAACAAATCAGAAGAAACGTATATTCTAGTAATACTAGAAATAAAACACTTCAATTTGTACCAAATTCGTCTCTTCCGTATCATCATGCGGCGCGATAGTAGCTTTATCTTTAGGCAGTAATCTATTGGATAGGTATTAAGCATGATTTCGACATTCAGCCACTTATTATTCTTTACAAAGCGTTCATTACTTGTTGCACCTGTGTAGTTTGCCGAAAAGCTGATAGTAGAATTCAGCAACTTGTTTGTATTTCCCCGCAGATATTGAAGTAGACCTTGTTCCTGGTGTTGTAAGTGGTGCTTTTCATTCTCTTTGCTTCTTTTCACCTCTTGCAGAATTTAATAGAGTTCTTCCGCTGCATTTGAATTCCTTATCTCTAAAGGAAATCATTTACGATTAATTACAGTTATTAACAAATCCTTACTAGAAATTAAAGAAACGCACAACTGATCCTTTACAAAGAATGCTTTAAAACGCAGCAAATATGAGTAAGAATTGATTGTAATTTCTTAAAATTAGACTATTAAACTTATCTATGAAGACACTTGACAGAACCACGTGGAACTCGCTTTATAACTTTACGAGAACATTTAACGTATCTTCAGTTTTGAAGATTTTACCTCCTTCTGAGTTTACCTAACATTCAAAATTTACAGCAATGTCCTGTTAAAGACACATGTATGTGTAGTTTATGTTGTAAGGAACAAATTTAAAAAAAAAAAAATATCCCAAAAGAAATTAGTATGTAGTTTTAAGAACTTCGTACTCGTTACGACTGACGAAACTTGCAAAATACAAAATTCTCAAACCAAACTGCTACTTTGCGAGCGCTTCACGCACTGTGGAAGTGATTGTTTTTCCTGCAGGTAGTTTTGATTACAATAAATTTCTGCTCTCAAATAGGCATGACCTCGATGTAATTTTCACAACTAAGTTTTGAGGTTTTGGCCAGGTTTTCAGGGTGTCTGGACCACTGTGCACTGTTGTGATACAAAATCAGTAAACTTGAATGAAAACAAGTAACTTAAAATGAACTAGGCAAAAGCAGAATCCGCAACTATACAACCAATTGGACAAACTACATTGTAATGAGTGAATAAACAAGATATTATCAAGTACGGGAAACAGAACTCAAAGACAATTTCAATACACGAACGAAACAGGGAACGCCTTCATTACTGCAAATGCTCTTAAACATTTGAAACGACGCTTGAAGTAGAGTGGACATAATGAAACAACGGATCATAAAATTACAACATATGCCCATTTTGAATATAAAAGTACTGAGACATGGGTTTTCCGGGCTTCTTCGATAGAGACGGGGAAAACCACAGTACGAAAAATAACTCAGCTCCAAATCAAGCATGCAACTACGCATCAGAGGAAAGTACTTAAGACAGTGAGAACTCACCTATCTACTGGGGTCCCAGGCACTGTACTTCCAATATCCGAAATATGGCTATCAACTGAAGTAGCCAAATTTTCGGAGGTACTTTCTGTGAATATGACACCTTGAGCATAATTATGATCATCGTCAGCACGGTCAGAGACATTTTTATCATCTTCCATCAATATTGCAAGGAGTTCCTCTGAAGTAAGTTCTTCATTACGATCGGGAGAAATTTCTGCGTTTGCAACAATATCATTACTTACACAAAGTTTATCACGAGTACGGAAGCTATCATTTTTCACCGTTTCACGTGCACATGTATCCGGTTCAATCACTGTTGTTATAATGCTACTAGCAGACTCAATTTCATTTATGTTGCTTATGTCTTGGTCTATATCACAAATAATTACTTCATCTGAAATTCTCTGACAACCAGTTTTAAGCTTTATTTCTTCAAGCGAAGTGTTCACAATGACCTCTTCATATTCTTCCGCTGAATCTCTGCTGTCGAACGCATCATCCGAATCTTCTACTCCGTCAGGTTGAAGCGATACTTTCTCTGCAGGATTTGCAGGATTCAAATCTCCAACAGCAACCGGTCGATTGTTACTCTCCGTTTCTTCATTCTGGAAAAAAAACGAAAAAAGTAAAAATTAGAACAGCCGTGAACGTCAACCTAAGGTCGAATATCAATAAGGAACGGATGAACCAACTGTAACCACATTCTTTCAGATAAAAGAGTGGGATAAATCACCCTCAGATAAAAGGCATATTAAAAATTTAATTTGATTTCATAAAATTAATTAAAGTTTAATTAAATCGGAAAACTCAATATCAGTCCCTGAATAGTATGTAACAACAGACATTATACATATAGTTGAATAGAAAAACGGAGACTACCCTCAAATAGCTCAAGTCAGTGGTTGATGCTATAAACCGGATTATTATTATTAATAATAATAATAGTAAGATACCATTTACAGTTACAGGCTGGAATGACAGCTGCAACCTTAGCCCATGACAAGCTGGAGGGGTTAATATATGCTTCAAATAAACTGACTATATGGGGGAAAACAAACATACATTGTCCTCTATCTGATGCAATGCTCAAAATAAAAAAATAAAAAATATAACAAATACCTTGTTTAATTCATAAATGACTCGAATTGATAAAAAATTTCAGAATTACCCATTTACATATATATAATGATATTTAGCAGTTTTTTTTCCACTGCTGCTTGAAGGCCTCCTCTTTTCTTTCCTCAGTAAACAACGTAAAGTACAAAGCCATGAGATGCAAAACGGCACAAATTAACCAAAAATTTCAGAAAATCTGTATATTCGTGTGGTTATGAAACAATCAGCCAAAACTTTTACATTATTTTAAGGTACGAAGATACAAAAAATTTTTGTTGTATCGCATCTCATCAGAACCGCCTTTCTTCTAGGATTTCAGTGAAAAAACTCATATATTGTCAAAAAAGTGGACTTGTGCTGTTTTGCATCTTATTGCTTCAATTCATTTCTTCTCTATTCAAATGCTACCAACTATAATACCTATCTGGCCTGTTACTATATATATGTACTATATATATGTATATATATGATAAAATTAGGCGATAGAAAGGAAGGTTACTTACAAATTTGAAGCCACAGACAGGTATACGAAAACTTCACACGCACTTAAATAGTTTGCCAAAGGCGTGTGGTGAAGAGGAGTAGCTCTGTTGCCAACTGAAGGCTAGTTAACAGAGTGTATATAAATTATACATATTAAGGTAAATTTATGAGAAAAATGAAGGAAAAATACTTACAGCTTGTATGTTCCGTATTAGAGCACACATTTATTCCCATATAAACAAGTCACTACGATATTTCTTGTAAATAGTTGCACTTAGTCACGCGTAGAAGAGAGCGAAGTGCACGTGTTCACAGCTCACAAGATTGAAGAGACAGTGGCGACACGTAGCGGACGACGCATCAAGTCTGGAGAACAACTAACTGCTGTAGCGCGCTGCTATCTACACCCCTCTATGAACCAGAAACACCTGAATAAGTTATCCCTCCTTTGTCACCGTGCATTTCAAACCGGATGTGCCCTGCCTCTTCCTCTTCCATACAAAAAGCACCAAGTTCCCTTACTTGCAGAACCACCATTACCTACTCCCACAACTCAACCCCTCAGTAATAATAAACATCTGCACTCAGAAATACCGGACCGCCCAGGTAACTCCACTGCTACCTCCGTCTTAAACCTATCCAGCCACAACCTTCCTCAATCTGAATCTGACATCCTCACTAAAGGACTGACTTTTTTACTCTCCAAGCCGTATAACCACTTCCTGTTGTTAAAAGATATCCTTTCCTTTGCCCACGGACTAAGATGGCGCAATTTTTTGGTGAAAAAAATCCACCTGTTTTATACACACCTTCCAATAAACTCCATACTAGCCTTGAACGTTTCAGCCCTCCCAAAAACATGGGCCCACCTTCACTTCCTAGCAACCATCCCCTAGAACATTACATCTCCTCCGTTATCTCTGCCAGCACCAATGGTGAGTTCTCACATCAGTTGACCAACCAACGCAAGGCCCTTGTAGCGCTACGCGAGAACCATGACATAATGGTCCTCCCAGCGGACAAGGGGTCCACTACAGCAGTCTTAGACAAAGCTGACTACCTCTAGGAGACTTACCGCCAACTATCCGATCCCAACACTTACAAGCCCACCGCCAAAGACCTAGCCTACACCCACCAACAGAAAATTTCAGATTTCATTACCGCTAATGGTCTAGTGAGGAAATATCTGAAATGTCCACAAAGTGCCTAACCCTGGACAGTCCACGTACCGCGACCCTTTACCTATTGCCGAAGATCCACAAACCAGGTAACCCAAGCACGGAGCAGGACGTTTGGGCGCGGCCGTTTGGGCACAAAGCCGTATATCTAAATAGGTTAATCTACTTAAATGGGATATAATGTATTTCATAACTAGAACCTGGATGTTTAAGCACTAAAAGCCTTGAAAATAGGCACTAATATTACAAAAACTCTGTCATAAAAAAATAACTGCATAACTTAAAGTAAAAAATTCAGAAAGGTCATCTTCAAAAATCTAAATTTTCGTTACGTTATAGTATGTCCTATGGTAAACAGTCACTGAAAGTCTCAGTTGCATTAAATGCTTGGTTTAGTTCTAGTAAATTTTTGTATAATGCAGAAAAAAATACCTTTATAATATCTCTAACGTAAAGGAATAGGCATTTTGGATATTCATAACTTCATAACTATTCATAACATTGTATTACTGCTTATTACTATGTATGTACAACAGAGATAATTCGAAAGGAAACAATAGTGAAACAAGAAGTAAACAGTGAAATCTAATACAGATATTGAATAATTTATTTTGTCTTATGTTACATTTACCATGACATTATAATTCCATGACGGAATTATGGGCCAAACCCCGCAAGTATTCTACAATGTCAACAGTTTCAAATTTTTGTACAATACGGCGAATTCTTTTATCTGCCTGAATATATTTTCTTCTTTTCTGGGGTGGCTCTTCTCCTCGAAGCATTGCCTCGTATTTCAATGTATAGTTAGTGCCTATAAGTGCCTATTCTTATGAAATCTGAAATAACTTTCTATTAATACAATAGAATCTCAACTAATCTGGGGTTAGTTGCAAATACTGATCTTGTGTTTCGCTCGGACGGAGAATGTCGAAGTGAGAATGTAGGATTTGTTTGATGCCCGTTAGTTGAATATCGAAGTGGGTGATTAGAGCCAATGGGTCCAGATTGGTACCGGGAGTGTGGGTGGGTGGCAGAGATCAATGTCGGTTCTGACTGGGATGGGTAATATCGGTTGACTAGAGCCCCCTGGAGACGCTGGTTGTGAGTCTCGGTTGCAGGCGCTGTTCTCTGAGGGTACGAACGAAAGGAATCGCTTTCTTGGTGTGGTAAGAATTGGAAACTTGAGTACGTGAACGGAAGTAGCGAGGATGTAGTTTTCTAAAGTGATGTCAACGTCAAGGAATGTTACATTTTAATTTGAAATAGACCAAGTGAACTGGACAACATGGAACTGGTTCAGCTGTTTTAGAACATGTTAAGGCTGGCTTCACCATAAGGTCTTAGCGCGAAGATGTCATCCAGAAAAACAGATCCAAAGTAGTGGAGTCAAAGGCCGGGTTTATAGAAAATCAAATTCGAGCTTGTTCATCAAAAGACTGGCGTAGGAAGGCTGTAGTTGGGTTTTGGGCTTCTGGTTAAGGAAGAATTCGAAACCTGCCGGTTATGAAAACGAGGAATGTTTGTGTACAAGGAAATAACATCTATAGAAAAAAGCAGTATGTCAGAAAGAAGAGGTGGTAATTTAAGGATAATTTCCAAGAAGTGGTTGGTATCATGGGTTCATACAAAAATATTGAACTCAATTTCCCTGAATTTTCCATGTTTTCCAGGTATTAATTTTGTAATTTCCAGGTCTAGTGGAAAAAGTAATATATAAATTTTAATAATAATATATTTAAGAATGGCCACCCTTCTCCCCAATGAACAACTGCAATTAAACAAATTTTATAGACACAAAGAAACAGTTAAAATTTAAAATATCCAAAACTTTAGAACACAGATAATCATCACTGTATCCATTTGCAATTGTTCATGCCATTCCCCTATCCACGCTGTTTTATTGTAACAAAATTCACAGTTCTAGTGTTTTATTGTAATTAATAATTTTAGTGTTTTATTGTAACTGTAAAACCAAACTATATAATGCTGGAATCAATGTCAAATATATTAGTTCTAAGAAAGAATAAACGACGTAAAATATAATGTTCTTATACCAAAAACATATTTAAATGTTTTCTACACATATTTCTCTCTCATTGTAAAACTTCTTCTACAGTGGAACATTTTTCCAAAATTCTCTCCCCCGCTCCTTTCAAGTCTTCAAAACTTTATTCTACAAGTCCTGCAAAACTTTATTCATCTCTGTCTATCTCTTCCGCTTCCAAACTATGAGCTTTCTCCTATCGTTTCTTTTTTCCCCTCAAGTCATTTAGCAGTTTTAACTTCCGATTTTTAATTTGAACCTTCTGATCATTTTCCTTTACCGCACTGCGTTTTCTTTCCAATGACATTTCATATCTTGTTCGAGATTCTTTAACTGCTTTAACAAATTCCAGCGAGATCTGAATATTAGTAATACCACCTGCATGTTTAATGCCGTCATGTACTTGCCTTAGAGTTACAATGAAGTCCTCTTGCAAATTTTCAACCAACAGACTCTTATTGATGGAGAAACCCGATTCAACTGCTGCATTTCCATGTGACAATATAAGAATAATTTTGACTACAATCCACAGGTCAGTAAATTTCTGGTCTTTCTTAAGCAGATTAGCCCAGAATTTGTCAAGATCATCTTTAGTTTCACAAAATTTTTCAAAGAATACTCCGAATTCCTCTTTTCTCAACCTACACAGTCATAAATTGAGTAATTGCTCTCTCTGCAACATTTTCTGACAAACGATTACTGGAATGAAGGATTTGAATACATGCTATCATTTGCTCCTGAGCTAAAGATGGCTTCTTCAAAATAACTTCTGGATCAAGAGATGACACGGCACGAACAAGAGGATACTTTAAAGGGATGCGCTGCAATTTTTTCTTTATTCTTGCCACTAGAAACCGTTGACACAGCAAAGAAAACTCCGCTTTCTGCCGATCAGAAGCTCCACATTTAGCTAACGCTTTTCTTGCCCCAAATCCCACATCAACATCTTTGTACCTCAACAAAATGTCTTTATTTTCCAAATCCAATGAAATCAATTTCTTGACCGATTCACACTTATCAAACATCTGCTCTAACACATCGCCTCATCAAGTTTTTAACAAGGTTGGTAAGTGTGTTGTATAAGAACGGTATCATAGGTTTGGAGGACTGGAATGCTTTTAAAAATTCCTCTAGTTCTGCTGCAAGTGTCTTGAAGAACGCCAATTTTGCTGGCATTAACAAATCGTCAACTCCTTCCTTGACATGTTTCACTGATACACCGCTGGGGATGTTGGCTGAATTCAAGTATTTCTTTACAAGGGGAAACACTTCCAATGCCCTTTCTGCACATTGCAGATTTTCTACCCACCGTACCTAACAAAATTTTTGGAGAAATGTGGACGTCCCAGAGGATGCAACGTAGTCTCCTCGTCGTGCTGGACTATCTTTAAACAAATAGTAAAGCCCCTTAAAAACTATTTACATTCCATTTTGCAGCTCCATGATCTGTTTCCAATGCCCCATGAAGACTACATGATCCTAAATCTAATAACTGTGGATCTGTAGAATCAATCTGAATTTCTTCTTTTAGATTTGACAGAAATTTCCAGTCCGTCCATACAGACTTTCAGAATTTTCTTCAGACACACTTTTGAAAAGTCCTTCCTTAAACTTAGACAAGAGATCTCCAGCTGTACTATAGTTTAAAAAAACTGATGTAAGATAACTCGTGGAAACTTCCTCCTTTGTATCGTTCCAAAACCTTACATGAACGTCCAACTGCCCCTTTTGGGCTACCTTATTTAACGCTTCATCAAAGCACACTACAATTTCCTGACAATCGTTTACTGCATCCAAAACACTGTATGGTGCAAGGCCGTAACAAATAACATAGCTACACTTCAAAGGGCCCATGCTAAAATTCTGTGCAATTACACTATCTGGGAACATCTGTTTAAACAGTATCAGTATATTATCATTTATACACGAATTGTAAGATTCTCTGTTCACTACAAGTCTCATTGCCCACAATATTTCTGCAGATGTCACTTCATCTTTTTCAGCGAAGCTTTTCATAGATGGTTGTTTTAATTGCTCTGTTGACTTTTGTGATGGTTGTTGCTCTTGTTTTTGAACTGGCTTAAACATATCCACAACACTTCCTTGATTTTTTACTGTACTCTCCAGTCTTTGTTTGTGTGTTGGTCTCTTTGCATGGCTTTTAATTGCCTGTACTCCCATATTACTCAATGAAAAACTTTTACAGCCCACCCTGCAAAATGAACTATGCACATCCGCCTTAACCTCCTTCAACCAAGGCGTCCACTCAGGATGTAATGTTGGATCTAACCAATGACGATTGAACACTGATCTTTGTCCAGACATCTCTATAATTCAAAGTTAATATACCTGCAAAGAGATGAAAATTAAGCAGTGAACTTAAAACAGCTAGACAATTCTGCCCTCCAAATCCAAAAAGCCGTATCCACAGAAAATCTGCTTTTGAATAAATCGTGATTTACTGTTTACTAATAAGCCGGCATCTTATAGTATGTCTATATCAGATAAACAATTAATGCCATATAACTCCGCCAACTTTGCAGATTCAGAGTTATCTCTTTTGCAGCTGATGTATTATGTTGATATGACCTAGCTGATGTCCCTAACTCAATTTTGGCCAAAACTGTAGATACGGCTTTTTGGCTTTGGAGGGCAGAATTGAGGTTTTACCGAAAGTCATTTCTCAATATAGGAAAAATATTAGCATTTTATAAACCTGCACAAAATGTTGATACATTGAATATAACCAAAAAGTCAAAAAGGAAATTTTTGAAGAAAAAAAAGGTAGTAGCAAGAATCATTTTACAGGGTGTTTCTTTAACAAACTATCTTTAGTTAATGTGTTGAAACGCTGTACATTTGTGTTAGTTGTTTGGACATTATGAAGCCAGGAATTGTGGTTATATAAATAAGAAATATCAGACAAAAGACAGAGTAGAAAGATAAATAAAACAACACACCAACAGAAGAGTCCCCTAATCATCCTCCCAACAGGGGACAAACAATCCCTCCAACCACCCACAAATTGTAAACTTACCTGAACATGAACAAAAATATTTACTCTAGTTTTTCTTTCCCTGATAATGTTTATAGAAAAATATTTCCCTAACTGGAATATTTGAAAGTTTTAATTTCAATGATATTTCCAGGTTTTTTTACCAGACATGATCGATTTCCCTGAATTATCCAGGATTTTTCCTTCCAAAATCAATTTCGCTGAGATTTCCAGGTTTTCCAGGTAGTGTATGAACCCCACGTAGGCAGGCTGCGCATGAACATGTAGATGTAGGAAGGAGTCAAGAAAAGCGGAAATAAAAGAGCTATTTTACATAAATGGCAACATGCCCGCCCTTAGCACCACTCCTCTCTGTTCGTTTCCACTCTTATTATGTGAACTCGCTTTTGGCGAAATGTTACCACCTTTTTAATGTGCGCGCGCGTATGAAGCTGCCGTACACCTATCTGTGCCTATAATTATGTAAGTACCCTTTTCTTCTTCGCGCATAGCCGCAAATGACGTTGTATCTTGATAAAATTAATGACGTAAGCAGTATCGGCTTAGCAAATCACACACAAAGTAGAACCAATACATCAATTTGAGCAGATTGATAAATGCAGCGTACAAAGAAATTGTATGCTTATTGTATTAAACCATACTCATTCCTTGATAATGAAATCCTTACGTTGCAAAACTTGCTGATGCTGCACCCTCTCAATCCCAAACACTCCTTTCAAAGGGAATCAAAGGAAAAGCTGGTTTGTGTGTTTTATTTAAATAAAGGTAGCCAATACTTGATCCTGGTTCAAAAATGTTTGATTTTTCTTAACACAAATACTCTCATATACCTTTGGTTGACTCTGTCTTTTTCAATATTACGGTATCTGCAATGTTATGTGATGAGATTTTCAAATGCTGAGAAAAGACTAAAATTAAATATAATGGTCTAATTTCTTTTTGTAAGCACTTAACAACTGGCTTAAAGGATGAAATAGACTTTATTCTTCGACTAGAGAGAAAAAAATAGAGCTTTCTTAAGTTGACCATGTTAGATTGGTGCGGAAAACTACACAGAAACATCAGGGGTGGATTTTAGTTTCATTTTTTGGCCTGGCCCACTGCTTGCTAAGAGCACGAAAATGGGTAATATAAGAGGCCGAAATCTATCCCATGAAAACGCCGTAATAAAAGTATCATGAAAGAGACACAAGACAAACAAAAAAATTGGGCGATAGGCATCCCCATCAACACACCACGGATAAAATAAAAATTGATTCATAAAGATATTAATATTTGTCCTGCAATTATACATATTGTCTACCTAATACCACAATCAAAATTTTGACTTTTTTTTTTTCTTTTTGTTACCGCCCATACAAATTTATTTTATCTTATCTTGACTTTTTCCTTACTATTTCTTAACCCTTTTCTCCTTTTTCATGACGTTTGGTCACCCTTACGGAATTTAGTAATTATTTTTTTACTTTTATTTAATGAAAGACTTGTACCAAATGACCTGTTAAGAAGGAAACTAAAGCTATTCTCTGCCTAAAGAAGAACGACCTCTTTCTCTATCAATACTTCAACCTGGATAGAGAATGGCCACATTACTACTAACTTACTTTAAATTAACATTTCTACAAAACTTTACATAAAGAGAAACGTAAATTAGAGTAAAATCTTGTGATCAGGATTAACCAATTAAATAATTTCGGAAACATTTGGTTTCACCTACTTACACATTTTAAGTTTACTTTTCAAAGCCATAATCTCTGAATCAAGAGTTTCATTAGCTTCATTGTTTTCAACCATCAGTGTCCTTTTTCTTCGTTCTAAAGTATTTAGGCCACAAAGCATTTTCTTCTGTTCGTGTTGTTTCTCGTTTTCTTGTGAATACATTGCTTTCAGGGATGCTTCCAATTTTGATGATATATTTCTAGATATATCATGGCTTTTGATATTTCAATTTTTTTAACATTACAAATTGGACCAAGTGTTTTACACACAGATCTATGAGCAACTCAAGATTTGTGTTTTTTGAGAATAGGATCGAAGCTTCATTTTGAACCTACAGACTTGTTGTTTTGAGTTAGTCAGTTTTGCCAAAGGACCAGCCAACTGCTTAGAAACCTCCCAAATCGAGCAATAAATCAGTTCAATCCCTATGAACTTCATATAAGCACTTTTTACGATGAGGTTGAGAATCTCAGAGTTTTAACGGATAACTATAACTAAAAATTATAAAAAAAAAAAGTACTCACACTTCTGACAACGAAATAGCTTGATATTCCGAATAAATATCACCTTCATTTGTAGAACAATAGTACTGCACATAGAATCAAAACATGCCAATCAAATCCTCTGTGTGTTGAAGTGCCTCCTCTGTTCTTCAACTGAAGATAAATATATCTTCGGAATATCAAGTTCTTCCGTAGTGTGAGTAGCAATTTTCCTTCGTTAGTTTTATTATACCTGCCACTTTGGCTTCCTTCAATACGTACTTTTTACCACATGAACATTATAAATGGTAGATGATTAAAACAAATGGACGGTGAAGAAAACGGAAAAGGTGGAAAGTGAAAGAATAACAGACGGAGGATAATAAAATAAAAGAGTATCAACCAGAAAACAGAAGTACACTAATTTCATGTTGCGGTTCTCAGGATTGCCAAACCCGTGCCGCTAGTGAGCCTCAATGAGGAGGTAAAAATGTATAAGAAAAATGTAAATAGTTTTTAAAAAGGAGGAGTTCATCATAGGATAGTAGAATTGAACGAGGATCAAGGATTGTTAAACAAGGTTTGGCGACCTGGATTTAAATAGAACACCCTAAACAGCCTTTCCTTTATCATGTTTCACAAAAATCTTTGCTTCATTTCACATACATAGCAATTTTTTTTTTTTTCGGATGCATTTTATTAGACAGGACCTGGCACTCCCTTCCTGCTTCTGACATGGACAGCCGCCATTTTATCTGTTACACACAGTAGACAAGATCACGTGTATTGCTTATACCTTACATTTCGTTTCATTAAAATTACTTTACCTTAAACGACTGATGAAGCGAAAATATTCTCGATAATAGCGCTTTAAAGGTTTTTAGTTTGTATATTTGTACAACGAGGAACATCTGGTGATTCGAAGGTAGGCGAAACAAGAAAGTTCATATAACATTTTGTGGAAAATCGTTCTCGCACTTAAACTCGGCTGTGTTAATTAAAGGAATATTTTTGGGTAAACAACGCATTATGTAAAATTAAGTTTATGGAGAGTTGATTTCTATCAATTGAGTGCATGTTAGGAGTTATAAATGTGATGTGATGATGTTGGAAATGATTATCGAAAAAAACCTTTTACAAACTTTTTTTCTGGCCTCAGAAATTCGTTTCCGAAGTTTGTTTCACATGTTATAATATATTCTGTATCTACATACTTACTTCTGAAATATTAATAATTGACAAAATGATTCATGTTCAACTTGATTTGTGATGATATGGAGGTACTAAATATTTTCTGTAAAAATGGTTCCTCACAACTTTAATTATACTAAACTTATATGTATTTTTTCGTCCAATATAATGTATTGTAGAAATATAAAACTGAATAATAAAAGCTATTTCAGTGCAGTACATTTTGTGACAGCATGTCATTATGCATGCCCTTGTGAGTTCATGTGGAATAATATTCTTATAAACTTCTGGCTTAAAATAGTGGTAATTTGAATTATTGATGCTGTTGTTATGAACTTTTGGTTTGATATGAAATGCTTTATATGTTCAAAGATTCAGATCTAAGTTTCGGAAAAAAAGACTCGTGACGGAAGAAGGAGAGAGAGATGGAAAATGGATACAAAAAGCTAAGCTTTAGGAACGTGCTTCCTAATTAAACATGTTTGACGAGTCTCAAACTGGAGGTAAATATTTACGATATAACTCTGAAAACCATTACAGAGAATTTTAAACTGTTTTATGTCCATATAAATGTGCAAATTATCGATTTGCAAAATATGAAAGATATAAACTCACCAATAGCATATCTGGTGTTTATATTGTTGGGTGTGTTTTAGAAATGCATAAAGTGTCTTATTTTAAAGCAAATAGAAATCTTTGTTTCCAAAATTAATGATAATTAAGATAACTAAATCTGGGAAATACTTTATTTTATCCCACGAAAGAGATATTTGTAAGAGATAACTCATATTGTATCTTTAACTGAGCTAGCCAATGAAATTGTCTTTATTGGACATTGCTTTTATCATTTGAATAATCATGCCTAATCTTAGGAAGATAAATGCTACTGCGTGTAGTTCCTCTGCTCTAGAAACCAGAACAAGTTCTAACTTTATCGCATGATGCAGAAAAGTGAACAACGTCATCTAACCAGACGTTACAATTTCCCTCTGGTATTGCTACCTTGAATTGTATTTGATCTAAGACGTTGGTAAAACACCGATTTAATGTAAGCTTTGTAAGCGTGAGTTTTTAATTTAATTAAACGGACAAAAGGTTAGATTTAATTTCTCACTTTCAAAATCATTAAGTGAGTTTGGAGTTCTCGTGGTGAACAACCCTGTTTGAATTGACCCAATATTGATATTCTAATGCGTAGATTTTGAAAGGAAGATATCATCTAGGGAAATATAAAGCTCAATGTTCACTTAACCCTACTGCATGACAGTTCTAACCAGTACTCGAAGTGATTTGGAAAGGTAGGAGAACGCTTACACCCAGTGCGGGGGGGGGAACCATGTGTTGTATGTGGGATTGCATAATAATAGAATATTGCTTTACACATTCTATATAATAAAAATATTTTACTACAAAACAACAACGTAAACGATAACAAGCTACAAATATTTTCTATACTAGTGTGCAAAACTTAAGGATGAAATGAAAAAAAAAACACCTAATGCTGTACAAAGCAGCAGTGTCCAAACGCATAACAACTTGGGCTTTTGTCTAGGAATAATAACACCACCACATGCGTAACTAAGCAAAAAGACGTAGAATTTGCATAATGTAGGAGCATTATACGCGCGGAAAGTCAAATGACACTAGTCGAGCAGAAGTTACTGGCTTCTGTAAATGATACATTCGGAGACCTAACGTCCCACAGAGGCCGTGAAAGGGCTTGGGGGCTAGTATCACTAAAGCAAACTCATAAATTCGGACACCCACTATGTAATCTGTGAATATATATTTCCGTCAAGTCAACCAAGAAAAAAACTTTTTTCCTGTAGTGTTAGCAAAGCAATGCAGAATAAGATAAAGTTAATACTGTATTTAAAAAACTAACGAATAGGCAACTGTTTCTTTCGTCTGAACAAGTCTGAGATTATCACCAACGATTACTGCGTCCTAGTGTTGGAGATGCGTTCCTTCCATGAACTGGACCGTTCCCCGCGTTCTAGAAGGAAAGAAAATGGGGAGTCGAAAATTCTAATTGAAGGGAACTGGGGAATGGTGTCCTCCCCCACAAATCACACTGGTTCTAACACCCTATAATTTTGAACTTGATCATTAATCGGATATAAAAAGAGATAACACTCTTAACTATAGATATAAAAAGTGGAGAGGGGGTCAAACAATGTGACAATGAAAACGCTCGGATTATTTTCGACCAATCCTAGTATATTGAATAATGAAGTGAAAAATACCTGGAAGTATTTATTAAGAACGCAGTTACCTGTGATTTTGAAATGGCACTCTCTCTTACGGATGCTAATCTCTTCACCAGTAAACTTTCAGACTTTTCACACATCTCTCGAAACTTATCAAAAGAATCAAGCTTCTTGGCACACGATAGGCACACTGACTTAGGAAGGTCATCATTCTCCAAGATCTGTAACAAGTGAACGAAAAAACACATAAGTAAAATTCATTACTGAAATTCCTCACGAAATTTATAAGTCAATTAATTGCCTATACAACCATTGAATACACCCAATAAGGTTGCAAAGCACGAAATTGGCAGAGGACATACATAATCCATAATCCATTAAGATTTAAAATTCCTGAAAGACAACGAGAGGAAGGAATACATAGGTCGTTCATGACACAACTAGCAAGTTAAGAGAAAACCTGATTCACTTTACTCATTCTGGCAACTACGCAGTTGCAACTCTCGATGAGTGAGTCATACGGCCACTATTTTACAGAAAAATGATAACGTAAGGATTACACTAAACGTAAAAGTTTATCTTACATACCATAGAGTAACTGATGTTACCAGTTTCTGGATTCGAACTACCAGCAACTGCATTACCACAACCCAGAGTTCCAACTCATTTTATCCTTAACGAATTTTCCTAACTTTCCCACGTCTACATTAACAAATTTTCATTGTAAGTAACAAAGCTTAACGCACTTGTCTGTTTGGGTGGCTACACATATATGGAGTTTTAAAATCACAGTGGTTTAAGTAAGCCAGTCGTAATAACCCACACAATGGAACATTAGTGATATTGGTTGCTGTATACTGATATACATATTAAGTTGGACTTTTCCATTGTCTTCATGATAACACCTACTCCTACTTTTGCTACGTTTTGAGAGAGCTCCTATTCTCTAGTTTTCAGGTACAGTTTCACAACTGTCTGCGGCGGCATTCCACTTGAGTTGAACCTGGAATCTTCGATTTGTAATGCATCACTCTAACCACTACGATATATGAGTTGGCAACATGGCCGCTCCCTAGCACCAGTCCTCTGTCCGTCTCCTCTCCTATTATGTTTTTAACTTTTAAGGCCCTCTTAGGCAACTTTGGCTGAGACCGATTATCCTATTACGTGAACACACCTTTGGCAAAACGTTACCGCATTTTTATTGTGGTTGTGAAGTTCCTGTACACCTGTGTTTGACAATATGTAAGATACTTAAAACATTACAATTCCAGTTATAAACACACACACACACACACATGGAAGATCTTTGGCAAGTATGAAACTGAAGACGACGAACACGTGCAGAGAGACAAAAGACTTGAGTGATAGTGGTGTCACGCAATGGACGATTCATAAAGTTTGAAACAATGGATTAGCATGACGTGTAAGCATTTGTACTGAAAGTGTGGTTCAAACGTCAATGGTTTTAAGAGCACTTCTAACATACACCGAATTAGACTAGAAACTCGCTTAAGTCACCGGCTTCGCCACGAGGTAGCTCCTTCTCAGAGTTTGCTCCATCGAATCAAGTTGTTTCAGTTTGAATTTTATTTACGACTTTTAGGTATCTCACACTAAGGCTAGGGGAAGATGACGTTGGAAGGTAGTCGGCTAAGGTCTAGTTAAGATAGTACGATTCTGGCATTTGCATGGTGCAAGTGAAGAAAAACCCTTGAAAAACTCAGTTAGGATGGGAGGCTACTGAATTGTTTCCAGGACGTTCCGAATGCTAAGCCAATGCTCTACCAACTGAGCTACGCCGGCTCGGTATTAGCAGTTTGAGATCGTACATACATCTTTCTTGTTGTGTAACGGTCTGAACCTTACATGGCTGAAGATCACAAATAATTTCAATTGTAGAGTAACTGGCGAACGTAGTGAATGAAGCTGTAGTGCAAAGGAACCGATTTGTTCGTAAAAATCTGGGATACTTTCCTAAAGGTCTGCTAGATAATCGAACCAAAGACTTCCAACGCGGCCCTGATCACAACAGTAGTAGTTACCTTAGTACTTCTGGTAAGTTCTGAAAGGCTGCAAAATGCTAATGGGGTTTACACTGTTTCTATTAGTACCTTTTAAAATCAATTTCATTCCCACGCAAATTGGAAATGCATAACTTACGAAGAGGAAGAAGAAGAGAGGATGATAATAATAATGTAACTATAGGCCTCACACTGTTTCATACTTAAATGCCCTTTTTTACTTCATTTTTTTATAATGCTCATTATTTACTCATTTCAGTATGTATGCATAATAGAAATAAATAAATAAATATGTATCACCTAGTCCCTAATTGGACACAGATTGAAAACTCTTCTGAATTTCAAATTGGACTATTTGAAGGCAAAAATGGTAAGTACGTATATGTAACATTATCATGTCTTGAGGGATTTTGGAAATCTCTTAAATGAATTTTCCAACCAGTAACGGAAACGAATATTTTCTGACTTCTAAATATGAGTATCCCATAGTGTCTATACTAAAGCTCGTTCCAGCATTTTACGAAAATTATGGAAAACAAAATATAATATCACACTTTTCGAAAGCAAATAGAACTCTGTATGACTATGATATGAAGTAATATGCGTTTTAAATAATACATTTTTAGCTGAGATACTTGACAGCCAGTAAATTCCGGGCAATCAAATAACTCAGTTAGAACTGATTCTTTTTAAAAAAACATTACTTCATATCATAAAGTTTCATCAGCACCTTCCTTCCAAAACTGTAATAATTTCTTTCCATAATTTTCATAAAACGGAAAACGCGGCGGCGAACCTCGGTGCAGCATCAAAAGAAAACACTGACTTAGTGCCTCTTGATGAAAAGGGAAAGACTGAAAGTCGTTCTCCCACATGACTGGCACTCCACGTAAACCTAGTTGTTTTTTTTTATTATTATTATTATTTCAGGTTTTAGTGACAATTTCATAATCCTACAATAATACTGAATATATTTGATGATTCTCAAAATCCTTACACGAGCCACAATACAGTTTTTATTTATGTAAGTAGTTAATTTAAGAGGTATGCAACTATCAACAAATGATAGCAAGCTAGGCCGATATCGCATCTAATTACATTTAATCATATGCCAATGCTCTGGGAAGTATCTAAAATGCATCCCCTAAATTTACTAAGTAATGCCATAAAATACTTTATATGATCCATACGCTGAACTTATATTTCAAGGGAAATATTCCATAATCGCTTAAAGCAAACATGTAGTACATT
Source organism: Lepisma saccharinum (assembly GCA_022664845.1). Classification (NCBI taxonomy): domain Eukaryota; kingdom Metazoa; phylum Arthropoda; class Insecta; order Zygentoma; family Lepismatidae; genus Lepisma; species Lepisma saccharinum. The sequence continues at coordinate 44,909 of JAGDQP010003557.1, forward strand.
GGACAACAATAGTGCAATAACCTGTTGATATTCTTGTGCCCAACTTAAATTACGTTTTCTCATGGTATACATCGATATTGACATAATTTGTTTACTTTCGGTAATAGAATTTCCAGAAGCCGCGAATATCTTCATAAATGCACACAATATACATTCCACAGTTTGTAAATCAACAAATTGAGATCACTACTTGAAATCCTTACGATTTCTAATTACGACAAGAAGAAACTATATGGAACAAAAAGAAGTTCATTGTTCAAAACAACAGAAATATGATCCAAATCTTTGAATCAACAACTTTCAAGATCTGCTAAACACTTATTCATTGTTTCGTCTAACAATTCACTCGCCGAACGAGACTGTGCGGAGCTAACAACAATTAACACAGGTAGAAGTATCTTCGAAAGGAATACATCAAGTTGAAGAGGATTTTAAGCATCAATGCAAATGCAATTATTGTGCATCTAATCATGAAAGTTTCCGGCATATAATAAGAAGTGTGCAAAATGTTTTGAGAGAGGGCATTATGAAATTTGCTGCCAACAAATTCATAGTAGGCGCAAACGTATGAAAGCCAAACAGCAAATAAAAACGATTGAAACAACTCCTGATGAGATGCCACACAAAGAAAACGAAGTCAACGTTGGATTTGCTATTAATGATATTTGGTTAAATAGTTTAGAATCTCAAAGTGTGAAACAACAATCATCACCAGCGATGATTCGTTTATTAGTCAACAACAGCAATATTGCAAGTTTAATTGATTCAGGTTGTGAGGTTAACCTCATGAGCGTCAAGGAAGTAGAGACTTTAGGAATGCATTTCAATAGATGGGAGAAGACTAAACATATGTACGCGATCAGTAACACAACTTTATCAATTATAGGATCAATAATATTTCCAGTGGTGTACAAATATTCACAATATTTCCTAGAATGGCATATAACAGATGTTGAATTAAATTCATCTATTCTTGGAAGAACCGGAATGGATCAACTCTTTGGTACTTGGAGACGGCGCTTACACTGGCTTGATAAATGGATAAATATCAATTCGAAAAGATTTAGTCCAAATCCGGAGAAACGAGTTCCAGTACAGAAATGTAATGTGTCGCCAAGAAATATTGGGCACATGAATCATAATAGTGAAGATCGATTCTTACAGTTAAGTCACCAATTATCGTTTTTAATCAGAGAAGTGGCATGGCTTAAAAAGAAGGTTAATAAAGAGAATGAAGATTCATGTTATAAACCATATTCCATCACAGACGTATCAGATGCTTATTTTCAACCGGTGTCGGTAGTAGCTAAGGAGCAAAATCCTCAATCGAACACAAGGAGCTCGACACCATACCATACAACTTATGATGACTTAAAGGCAGTTACAGCAAATGGCACAACAATTGAAGAGCAAGATGGTGAAAGCAATCCGCTCAAGAATTTAAATGAAGTTTCTCATACTCAAGGGCAAGAAACATTAGAATTTACGGATACATGTATAAAACCTGTTCAACTTAGTGCACGTTCTCCCGAAGAAGTATTAAGTAACGCTGGGTTACAGAAGTATATCCATCTTCCAGCCATCACTGCACAATTTTCAGTATGGTCATTATGGATAGAACATGGGTATACAGATGAAGTTATAAAAGATGCTCTTAAACTATTAGAAGCTTTAAACATAACCTAATGAAACTATTATGCTTATGGACTAAATACAGTTTAGCGAATTCATAAACATTATATATTGTAAATATTTTTTGTTTGCCACGTTTTATCAATTTTTGGTGAATGTATATAGCATAAAGATTGCTTTTTGAGATGTGCGCGCACATATATGGTAAGTGTGAGTGATAGCATGCATTACTATGAAAATAACCAATTTGTATTACTTGATGTGTTTAGTACAGGGTGATACAAAAGTATGTAGTTTAGCCTATAAACTAATCTAAAGATCTAAAATCCGCTCTAGATAGGTGTGAACTACTTGAAGGAGAAAAGAGAGTGGAAAACAGGGAGATTCAGTGGTATGGAACTGTTACAGTATAATGTTTATATATATATCCCAACCCGTCTGGTCAGCGTGGGAGCAGTAGACCAACTCCTCCCTTCGGGGAGAGGCCTCATCCACTAGTGGATTGAATATGGCTGTGATTTATTATTTATTATATATATATATAAAAGAAGTGGATTGTTAGAATTGTGAAACGAATTAATAATTTATTTCATTTATGGGATGGATTTCATATATACTCTCGGCTGATTAAATAACCTTATATAATCTATTCATTACAATTTACAAGTTAAGAAAAAAAACAAAGGTAGGGGCAATGTAGATAATCATAAGACACTAATTATTGAGCAAAACTTTATTAGAGGAATTTATATGGGACTGAAATAAGTATCTTTTAATCAACTTTCTTTAGGCTTGTTTATTCAGTATGGAATCCAACATTACTAAACGAAATATTTACGTCATTTGTTCCATTTTAAATAAAAAAGAATACATATCTGAAAACATACTTGAAAAAAATTATGTTTCAAATTCTTCAACTACAACCTTTTCCCAGCTCCCTAACTATATTTATTTCAGGAGTCTGGAAGTTACCTCTATAAAGGGGGTGTTCCAAGATAAAACTGTGTAGCAAGTCTCAATCCAGCCTTCCTGTTCAAGAGACTTACATTTTTATGTTGTTGACTATTTGATCTATCGAACTGTAAATTACGTATCTCTAGCCTAGATCCCCAGATTAGCTAGGTCTCTTTCTCTTGAACACTGAAAAGAATATTTATGGAACTGGTGCAAAGAAAAGGCTGCATAGAGAAATACAATTTTACATAATCTAACTTTTAATCAGTGAAAGTGTTTGCCTTTTTTTTTCTGAAAAGAAAAATTACTTGTAAACAGCTGTATCATAATAAGACTTGGTATGCAGGCCTCAAAATTACCCTATCAAGCAATTAAAAATTACGTTTTCAAAAGCACAGAATTAAGATGTATCAAAATTTCTCCCTTGCATATCAGAAAATACTTTTTTAGAGGGTAATTATGATTTTTAAGCAAGTTCGTAAAAGAGTTACTTGCACAGAACTTTTATTTATAAAAACTGACTCAGTGCTTAAACATTTAGCTCACTTTTTTGTGTAAACCAAAGATCTGGAACTTAGAAATCCTAAAAGATTAAAAAGGTGTATCAAAATGACCTCAATCGACACAATTAAAAAAAATAGAAGTACTTAAAAATTTAGATTTTAAAATAAAATTATTTAACTGGGGTATGGATGAAGCGATAAACTATCCACAAAAATGAAATAAATAATTTTTTGTCAAGTGGGAGTATAAAGGGGAGAGCAATGCCAATGTGAACCTGAATTGTGGTTGCAGTGTTACGCTAATATTCAATTTTCTCCAAGCACTTGTCGAGTGAAACAGTACTAACGGGTGTCTTAGATGGATGCGGGAGGTCTTAGATGAAGTGTGCAAAATAATAGTTTACTCCCCTCCCCGAACAAATGATAGCAGTGGTGCCTCCTACCCCCTCCCAAACCAAAATGGCACCTTCCATTATCACCTACTATTGTCAAGGTAAGTAGCGATCACTAAGAGACGTGGGGGCGAAAAGTGTACGACGGTGAGGTACGGCGCAGAGCAATGAAATATCCTATGTTTTATTAAGAAGCATCCCGAAATACAGTCTCAAGTGTTTTGGGGCTGCTCCGCCCCATTTTGGTAACGTGTGGTTCTGTGGGACAACAATAAAATACAGACAAATTCGGAGAGCAAATTTAACACAATAGTGGAATTATATTTCAGTTCACAGATGGTGTTGAATAAATACAGCTTACGAATCTGATACAGTGCAATATGTAGCAAAACATTTGCTTGTGAATGAGCAGTTTCAACATTTCAGAATTGGTGGGTACTATTTTCTAGCTACAAAAACAAAGTTCTAAGGCTCAAACTAATTCGAATGAGACAAAAATAACTGTTGCCTTTTAACCCAGTAATTAATACAAATCAGGTGGAATCTACATTGTAGTTTTCTATTTTGACTAAGTAATGTTGTAGTGAATAACAGGGCCTTTATTATCGTTATGTAACATTTGAGCACTGATGTGAGTGACGAAAGTACTTTCACGAAACAGGATTTGGTCATACGGAAAGCTACAGGATTTACGGAATTTCGTTAATATATGGAATATTTTATTTAGCTAGTGCTTCTGCAATGTACTTCAAATGTTGTTTCCTTCCTTATTTCGGATGCGTTGAGTGCAGAATGGTATGATGTGAGTGCAAGGACAGAATGCCCAAGCGCGTATGTGTTCTTCCACTTACATCACCTCTTGACGTTAGATCACATTCTGCATTCTACCTATTCGAAATAAGAAAACTAAAGTACGGCCGGGGAGAGATGATCGCTGATAGATTCGTCTGCTAGAATGACACAGTACACAGCAGGAAGAGAAACATCCAATCACACTCTCATGTTTCGAAGACGCTGTTAACCAACTCTCCCACGTCGGCAAGTTTCTTCTTAGGTTTATCAAGCGGCAAGCCCTTCATCTTTTGGTCACTTAGTTAATTGTACAAGTCCTTCATTTTTTGGTCACTTAGTTACTTGTACAAACGTTTACAATTAAATATTTCCTGCTTGCCCGAAAACAACATAACCCACCCTTTATTAAAGTGAGTCAGGAAAAAAAAAAGTGGCAACAACACTATGAATTCTGGTCAGCCTCAATTTAGCAACATTTGAAGTGCAATCAACGCCATATAAAAGCAGTAGCTAATGCAGAGAATCAGAGTTGAAAAAAAATCCATTTTTTTATTATTATTAAATAATTTGTGCAGCTTCTCAGTTAGTATTTCCTCTTTAAATACCTTAACCACTAAAAACTAAAGTAAAATTCACAAATAGTTGGTGTACCTTATCCTCGGGTACGAAAGACAGTCAAGGAAAATAGGCAATTACATCAACTTACACTGACTTAGCAGAACTTATGGAATAGCAGGTCACTGATTCGCGGGCGGACACCACGTGTGTTCCACGCGCCCTGCAGGGCTCAACGACGGCTGCAGTTGTGTGTGAGACCTTGTGGGAATTGGCTGTGTGAGTGATTCATGGGACATGTAACGTCATCGTGAATTGACGGCATTCGAACGGTGCATGATAATGATGCCCCGCTTCGATGGTGGTGCAGGAATTCGGCTTCATACATTCAATCGTGTCCAGGGTGTACCGAGAATGGTTGGATGAAGGCGTCACAGTCCACAACAAACACCATACCGGACGTCTAGCCGCCCTCAATGACCAAGACCGGCGACGCCTGGGACGAATGGTCAACAGAGACAGGAGAGCAATAGTGCGAGAAATCACGGCCCAATTTAACACTGGTCGCGCTAGAAACATCTCCCAGTGGACAATCCGTTGGAACATGTGCTCCCTCGGGTATGGGAGCCGTCACCCTACAGGGGTGCCACTAACCCCGCATCATCGGATACTCCGGCTTGCATTTGCTAACAACCATCTCGGATGGATACTTTAACAATGGCGTAACGTCAGCTGGTCCGACGAGTCACGGTATCAACTGTACCATGCCGATGGAAGGCACCGTGTGTGGCACAAGAGCGTGGTCCAAGGCGGTGGAGTATGTCATAGTCTGGGGCGCGTTTATCTGGTATGGAATGGGCCCCTGGTTGTTCTGCACGTTGAATGGCCTGCGGTATCGTCAGCTGCTCGGGGATCATCTCCATCCGTTTTTGGCCTTTCAACACCCTGACGACCTTGCGGTCTTTCAAGATGACAATGCGCTGCCACATCGCTCAAATGTCGCCCGAGAATGGTTCGAAGAGCATGCAGAGGAGGTCCAACGACTGAGCTTGCCACCCCGGAGTCCTAATATGAACCCCATCGAGTATATCTTGGATGCCGTTGAACTCAGGCTCCGTGCACTGGATCCTCCCCCCATGAACAGATTAAATGATTTATAATTCCCTTTTAGGCAACTGGTTTCCGCTCTGCAGACTGTGTGGTGTCAACTGCCTCCGGAAGTGTACCAGGGACTTGCAGACTCACTTCCACGATGTATCGCTGGGCTCCGCAAGGCCTGAGAGGGTCCGACCAGATATTAGGTGACTATTGCTACGGTGATATTAGGTGAGCTTTGCTAAGTCAGTGTATAATAATTTTGAAAAGGAAAGAAGATATGGCGTTACTTAAGAAACAACTTACAATGTACGTATTAGATGCTTCTAAACTGGCATCTGTACCTTCCTTTCTTCTGTAAGTAATTGCAAATTTTATAATTGAAATTGCCGTTTTTTTTCTTCACGCTACATCTCCCATATGAAATGTTCGACGATTTTAATTTTCTAAGAGATATTTTAATTCATTTCAGTTAGTTTTCAGCCCTCGAAATTGTACTATCAATTTGGGATCACCCTATGGCAATATCCATAAAGTATGAGAGGTATTTTGGAGGCGCGGTCACTCAGAGGTAGAGCGCTCATCCCTGGTCCGTGGGGTCCCCGGCTCGTGCCATGTAGTAAAAAAAATGTGTGGGAGGGTTGCTCAGGGTTCTTTCGTTTCCTCCCACTTTCTTCATTCCATCAATTCTCCCATCATCATCCAATCTATCTGATCCAAAGTTGCCTAAAGGCTGTCAATTTTTTTTTCAAGGCATTCCTTGATAAGGCAAGGCAACCATCACCATTAGTTTTCAGGAATACTGGAAGCAAGAGAAAAAGAGAGAAGCTTGAGAGCGATTTGAATACGGGTTGATCAGTTAGAAGTCCAGCGTCTTACCGACTGGAGTAAATCGCCAGACAGAAAAATCATTGGATCCAAACCGTATGGAGGAACAGAGGTGCGTTGCCTGAACCCCTTTATTTATTTATTTAGGAAGAATACAACGGGCCCAGTTATGATATTCTGTAAAAAGTAAATTACATTTTAGTTTTTTGTATTACCAGGATGCTTAGCAAAATATAATCAATCCTTACAGTCAATAGTATCAACAAAATATAAACACAATAGAAATACATCACAATATATATCTAATTCAAGTGGAGTAATAATGCATACGTAATATATGTAAGTTAATGCTATACAATGTAAAAACACAAAGTAAATATACAAAAATAGATATAAGAATAATATAAGACTGATAATACAAATATAATTAAATGATTTATAATTCCCTTTTAGGCTTTTGTGTGCCCATCGTAAGTTCCTAGGATATCCTGAATGTTAAGCCAACGCTCTACCACTGAGCCACGGTCGCTCGGTATATTGCTGTCTTTCAAAGTAGTTCAATACATCATCGGCTCCACATTGAAAGGTGACACACTGTTGACATTACTGCCGAAAAAGGGAAGTACGGTTTGCGGTCAGGTACGTTTTTTACTTAATAATCACTCAATACTGTTCTGAATTTGTATACCGACCTACCCTTTGCGTCACGGTTCAATTTGTAAGTAATTAATAAACAGTCGGTCTTTCTTTCGATCTGACACACTTTCCTTATTATTATTTCTTCTTCTCTTTTAGGCCCCGCAAGTGATTAACTTACGCATTTCCCCTGTAATTTTTACCATTTTTGGATCGGGTCTGCGTAAATCAACCCCCGTAAACTATCCTGTCAATTTTCACTACGGCCTGTGTATTCTTAAATCAGGTTTCTCCAATCTTTTAGTGGGTTCTGGGACAGAACTTCGCAAGGTCAAAACTTCATCACTGTGAGTGGTAATTCCAAAATAACATTAGCATTGAAATTTTTTCTTAGCTAACGCTACGGATGAACTCTTTCGTTGCTTGTTGAACCAATCGTCAGCTACTTACCAGGTTGGTTGAAGACGAAGTGTGAGTTTAATCTGACTGTGCCTTTTAGTTTAACACTGATTGTATAGTAACAGCGGGAGCAACTCACAACATTAGCGGTGTTGATTGCGATCGAGAAAAAATGACGTAATTCTTTCAAACTTAAATTTATTTCTAATTTAGAATGGGATCGTTCTATCTTCCAATCACTCCAGGTAAAGAAAGAAAGATAAAATAAAACGCGGATAGAGAACAAGAGAAGAAAATGGACAGAAATTCATAGTGCTGAAAACACAATAATACAAGTTGAGAATGCAATGTTGTTTGGGCTTCTTGCTTACTAGTTGCTTCATTTTGTGCTAATGATCACGAATTTATTAATAATCATTTCCTTCTTTCAACCAGAATCCGAAAGCAAAAATCACAAGATTTTTATAACCTATGTAAAATTCGTGAAATTTTCTTACCGAAAGGCGTTCGTTTTCAGGTAGGCCATACTAAATTATATTAATTCTATCACAGCAAAAGCAGAAATACAACACAATGAGTACAACTGAATACATGGATAATTGGGCATTGGAGTAGCATAAAAAAAGACGGCGCATTCGCCTAGTGAGAATGAGGGGAATCACTGGAAAACCTGGCTGGGGCGACCGTAACCACTAGACCACGAGAGATGGGTGAGGATATTCTAGCTTTGATTTTAAAAACTTGGAAGAACTTTATATTGTTGAGTCATCTATGTTGTTACTTTTCTCTAGTTTGGCCTGTCATGATTCGGTAAGGTCAAGGCTCGAAGTCCACTTTAATAAAATTGTAGAGCCCGTCCTTAAAAATTTAACTGTAAAATCATATTTTACTAAATTTTCCCAAAACATTTTTGCTCTTCTAAGCTCAGGAGATAGTTCAGGACAGGTATCTTGTCTTGTTTAAATTGTACACTGCGTCCAATGCGAAATACAGTCAAAACCAAACACTAGCAAAGGAGCAGACTGACTGACAGATGTAAAACAGAATACTTTCTCCCTGGAAGTTTCGAAATGCGAGGTTTCGGTTGTGCGGTTATGTCCCAGCACAATAGGGTGACAACAGACAAGCAATGTAGAAGCCTGGCCAGTTTTAAACGTGCTGTAGGTTATGAAAACAACAATCCGAAATTTTGCTACCACACTACGTTTCTATGCAACCAATTATAGAAGAGAATAAACTTTTGTTCAGGTCAACCAGCTATTGTGCCATATCTACGCTCTATCACTCCATCACAAATGATTATCTTAGACACTGTCACAAACACCTAGCGGCAGCCAGCAAACTAAAATGTGTTACAAAAAGACATATGTCGTGATTATTTGGTTAAATAAACACTTGAGTTGATCAACAGATACAAACATTGCTGCATAGAAAGGAAGGATAAAAAATTAAACTTACATGAGAAATGTAAAATTTCAAACATGAGGAAGTGTTCAAATGCACAATATTATAAAGTTACGGAAGAGAGAAAGGTCCGACGGACTATTTATTTAGTTGTATCCACGTACGAGCCGAATACATGGTGTGAGTATTTAAGGTACAACGGTACAATGAAAGAAAAACCTAACTTGATATTATCTAACCCAACTACGTTCGCTGAATAAACTGTAACAAAATAGTGTCATTCATAACATGAAGTAACGGTATTAGTATTCATCTGTTTCCCACCATGTTTGCCGGAGCTGAACAAGTCGAATTTGAATTTATTATTTATGGCCTCTTGGCATCTAAGACTCAAGCCGATGAACAAGTCGGTTTTGAAGTATTTTGTGGCCTTTAGACATCTCAATCGGATGAACAACTCCACAAGGAAATAATAACACATGGGATTTCGTAATACTTTATATTGCAGGCTGTTGCTGTGCGTGTATAGAAATACCGGTATCTGTATAATCATTTATAAGGAAATTAGTGGTATAGGCGCCCAATAACTGTCAGAAACTGGGGTAGATAAAGTAAAATTTACCGACTCAGGTTATAGAATTCATTACACGCGACGCACATGACGTTTAACATTCAGTCCATGTGCTCGACCCCAACGAGGATACAGGAAAGTACTTCCACATATTTTAGTTTTATAGTCTATCACATTTCCACGACTTGAACTTGTGGTTCTACTCGCGTTTCAACACTTAGCACACATTGTATTAGATAACTGGTCCACTCTACAGTACATCATTAAGAACGTTTTCTCTCTCATGAACAAGGGAGTCGATGAGAATAAATAGCATTCCTTATGTAGCAAGTAACGTTGTTTTACTATTTCTAACGGAAATTGATTTTTCCTAACCTAACCTAATGCACTCGGTGGACCAGTTTCTCACTCTCTTACATTTCTCCTGTAAATTTTACTTTATTTTTCGACTTATGTTAACTAGATTTTACCCATAGACTGTCTTTTTCAGCGCTTGTCCTTAACTAAAGCCGCTACTTACAGTAAGTGGCAGGTAAGTCCGAATTTTCTTAAGAACATGTCGACTCCGGTTTCGGTCCTGAAATACATCTATTTTCCTTTCACAAAGTAAACTTTGCAGACAAAACCGACAAAGCTTATCCAGCTCGTTCACCGTACTGTTATACAATGTGCCAGCTCCATTCATTGCGATAAGTAACTTGCATTAATAATAAAACACTATTCAAAATAAAACGAATATTTCTGCAAAACAAAAAAAGTTCATTCCAGCTTTTCAGTCACCCGGTATTGTCCATTGAGCTCTATGTAAAGACAATGGATTGATCGTCTTGTGTCTGAAGATAGGTATCTGTGCAGCAAGACTTTTTTTTTTTCAACTACCTTTTTGTATTGTATGCGATTTGCCATTCGGGTGCTGACGATTAAAGAGACCAAGCTCTTTGTCGAGTGTTGTTAGGTTGGTCTAATAGTTAACGTATCAGAGAACTGATCCAGAGGTCGATCGTATCCTGGCATAGTTATATTTACATTTTTTTTAAAGTGTGTTTTCTTTTCTTATGTATATACGCATTACGACACTTAATAAAATTAGTGACCAAGGGCACGTGTAGGTTAGGTAAGTTAGGTATGGTGTTTTCTTTAATAATAATAATAAATTTTATTGCAGAAACAAGTGAATCAGATGTATTACAATCGTCAGATATACATTAACATAAATAAAAGGTTGAAAGTTAAAAAGCTAGGGTTATACATATTGCATAATAGTCCACTATATTGTTGTATCAGTAACATAAATATTCTACCTATTAATTTTGATTTCAAAGCATTCAGCCACGCTATATATATGCAATTATTAATAAGTAATTTCTATACTTTTTGTTTAAACACCAAAAATGAAAGTTCTCTTAATACTAAGGGAAGCTCTTCAACTCAGGATAATGAATTGAAAACTAAACTGTGTTTTACTATTTATTGGATATACTTGAATAATAACGAATAACAATGATATAATTGAATAGTACTGAATAATGATAAAGGATTGAATATTAACGAACCATAAAATATATTCTTGAATATAAGAAAACTTGCAACAATCTACGAAATAATATATGAAACAATATTTCCGACATAAACTGAATTAGAATGGTTTGGAGTCATGAACTGTAAAGCCACTTGCTTATACCTGTTATTGCAGCTATTCAGCTATTAGAAGTCTGTTTCAAACCAGTCTTCTTTTCACTAGAAGAACACTGAGATAATCACTTGCTTAAGAGTCCATATTTCTTTAGTCCTTTGTCTCGGTACTACGACGAATGTTGTTATATCGCGCAGAATTGTATTTTCTTCATCTTTTTATCTTGCGATGAACACTGAATAGACTAAAGTTATATTAGGAATGTCTGTCATCCAACACAATTTAAAAGTTGAAGTTCGATTGATATCACAAAGACAAACTGTTACTTAAACTAATCACTTTCACTTCAACAAATAATTAACGAAAACTAGTGGACGACTTGATGTCGTACATGTACCTGCGGTAACTGAACTCCAGATTCAATGTTCGAGTTGGTTTTATTATTTTTGGTTCAGGGTTGTCACGTGCTTTCTCATAGGAGCCCACGTGTTGTTGTTGTGGATTTTTGGAAACAATAATTGAGAAATGTCTTAGGGTCAAAAAAGAAAGAGAAGGGATGAGAAATATTTTGATTGAGTCCTTCCGGTAGTCACATCTCCTAGATGTTACACATAGTTTCTAATACCTGTTTTGTCCATAAAATATTCCTAAGTGCACATTTCTGAGAGAATTCACATTGATTAAAAATTGTAAAACATTGGCAGTCACTTTTTGGAAATATTTTCTTTACTGTTACGTGTCTAATTAATGATTAATAAATTTGTTAATTTAGTTTTAGTATTTTTAATAACGTGACTTACTCATATGGAAAGAGAGGAACAAGTTTTTGATTTTATCGTTTTATTTGTGATCATGACCTCCAGGTGGGAGAGGTCTTGTTTGTCCATATTGCTTTGAGAAACTGTTACTATACTAACCTTGGGGAGGCACACTTCACCAAGTAGATCTTGTGCTATTTTTTATTTGTCGAGAATCGAGATGGCCATGAAATCACAAGTTATAGCTGTAGTAGACCTATCTGATGTAACTCTTAGAAGACAATATGTTTCTCACTTTGTAAATGACGTCGCTTGCTTTCAAATAAAGGTTAACTGTGCGTATTTTGTGTATGTGCAAAAAGGCTAATTTTGTTCGTTTAAGTTCATTTCAATATTTCTATAATTTCTACCTGTTTTGTACTATGACTCTGACCTCTCCAATATACAATATATATATATATATATATATATATATATATATATATATATTGCTCGAGCCTAGAGGCAGCCAGCAAAGTTTCAATTTCAAAGAAGAGACATCTAACCTCTTTTATTACAAAACGCCAGTAACTATACAGAGTATCCCAATCGTATACGCAAAAACTTCGGAAGATGATTTGTCACACCAAAATAAGAATAAAAGTTCCTATAAACATGGGTCCGATTTTGCTTCGTTTTGGAGTTACAGCGTTTCCAAGTTGGAGCCCAAAGTCGACACCTTATAATGGGAAGAAAATGAATAGTTCTTAATAAATCAGAAACGATACATTGAATGAAAATTTCACCAGCCGAAATTTGTCTCTAACAACATGCTGCATATCAGAAGTGAAGACGCCTATATCACTGTATTGTCAGTGTTGCCAACCTAGTATAACATTAAAAGATTTCAAATAGCACTATGTCATTTTATTGGGTACTTGGCATCCTCTAGTGACGATAAACAACATACCTAAAGCACACACCACAATGTTGAAAAATGTGTGTAAGAGAAAGATTATCTCGATTTTGTACAAACCACACACCTTCGTAAGATATTTCATCCATCGTTTGCAACACTGTGGTATGCGCTTTAATGTATTTTATCATCACTAGAGGATTCCAAATACCCGATAAAACTACGTTTTACCTTTTGAAAAATATAGTTATGTTGAGGCTTTCTATCCATACTTAATTTAAATAAAACAGGCTGACAAGGTTATCACACTTAACTTGATTAAAAAAACTCACAGCAAGCGTAACAATTTCAATATTCTAACAACATCTTGTGACCATACGACATCGTGCTTAGTGTCACAGTCTGGTTTCGTTTCTTCGTTACTAGGGCTGTTATCATAATAATTCTTAGTAGAAACATTAAGATTACTTACAATGAACCTTCCCAAAGCGAAGAGATGCCGCGAATCGCTTTTTTTTCTTTTTTACACTGCTTTACGCTTATACTAGCGAATGCGAATGCACCAGAACCCTTTCGGTATGACTAAGACAGTTGGTTTCATAAATATGCATGTTCGTGTAGAGGCATCACAAGTTGAAATATTTATCGAAGCCCAATTGTAACTTTAAGATATATAATTTAATATAAGTAAATTAAGGTATGAATTCTCATATGTCTTTATACACTAATTTGATTGTTTTTCATTATGGTCAAAGTAGGCTTAAGGTTTATAATAATGCTTAAGTAGTTAAGAATACTTGGAGCTTATATGTAAAAGTTCATGATTGTTACATTTTACCACCACTTAATACTTCTATATATTTCCGTTTTATTTAATTTTTTGAATATGATTAACATGACCTGATTGAGATTCACTCTATCATATACTTCAATTACTTCACATCTATTTTTCAGAGAAGATGAATCTATGAATTCTCATGTGTTATTTAGTAGCATATTAATCATTTTTGATTTCATGATCAAAACACCTGATGAAGCTTAGAAAAATACTACGAAAGCATGGGTAAAAAGGAGATAGTAAACAATTTTTTCAAATATAATTCCTAAGCCTTTTTCACTTGTTTTCCACTTTGTTCAAACTGCTCCTTTTCTTTATTTTATTATATATTTGTTATACATGTATATTCATAAAATTATTTTGCCTTATGTATTCTTGTTTCATATGCTTTTTTAATTTTTTTTAATTTGTGTTTGAAATCTGGTATTTTATACATTAATAGCATTTTTTAAACACATATCTTCATTAGTCATTGCAGCATTTACCATATTAAGTCTTATATAATTTCTTATTTATTTCGTAAGAAATAAATTTAGTTCGTAATAACTATAAACTTTGTATATAAATTTGACGTTTTGTTTGTGTGATGATCTTAATACTGAATAATTTTGATCAGTGAGTTTTAGAAAAAACTTTATTATTTGATGTTTTCCATAGAGGTTTATTTATTTTATTAAAAAATATGTATAAGAAATATTATTACTTTAGTTGGATTATATATTAATTGGGCTAATTGGTTTCGGGATTTTAAATTTATATAACGCTTTTATTAGCGTTTCTCTATTTTTGGAATGAGAGCAATCTGTAAGAACATGTTGTATGTTTTGAACTTCCTTTTGGCATTCACAGTTAGGTGAAGTTAATATATGCATTTTAAAAAGATGATCGTTTAATTTAGTGTGGTTGGTTCTACCTTTCATAGTTGTTATTAGAATTTTCCTGGGTATATTAATGCCTGTAAACCAAGGTTCTTTTATCTTCTTTATAAAGCCATTTATATGTATTGTTTGATTTTTTTAATATCAGATTTTAATTTCATTTTCCAGCTGTCTACAATTCCTTTTTTTAAGATAGTGTATATATCAGACCAATAGATTCTGGTTGTAGTAGTATTAGGGAGATTTCTACTCGCTTTCGCATATATATCAATTATATCGTTATGATCTGTTAACTTTTCATGACTTGGAACATATGCAAACTGTATGTCTTTTCCCATTTTTTTAAGTTAATTAGTTCAATTATATCAAAAAATATCGGATGTGATGTGTACATCTGTTTATAATTTCTAGTTAGTGATTGAAGTACACTCTGTGAGTCTGTTAAGATTAAAATTTTATTTCATTGTAGTAGACTGTACCCTACCGCCTTATAAATAGCGAAACTTTCCGTATATATTTAACATGGATTCGATTTTGTATTGAAGTGCGTATTTTTTATATTCGTCCCAAACAGCACAAGCCATAGCAACTTAATTTTTACTACCATTACTACCATCTGTATATATAAAATAATAATTTTTCCATTTTTCACGATATTCTTGGAAATGTCGAAATTTCGTTAGCTGTATGCTATGTATAATTTCAACCGGACATGGTATTTTATAAATAGGATTTTTTGTAGGTGTATATATTTTATTTATGTACTTTCCATAATTGTTGTTTATTAAATTCCATATGGTTATTTTGTTTAGGGAGCTTCCTTTTAGATTATTTATGTCTTGTATATTTTTATTATACTGCACATTAAAGGGGTGTGATTTATTATGTTTAACTTTTAGAAGAAGAATATTAGAATATAGCTTGATGCCTAGATATAATTTAAGTCTGTCGTTTTTGTATACCATCTCTGTTCAGAATAATGTTTGGCCTGTCAACCAAACTTTCTAACAATTTCACTCTCTGCCTCTAAAAATGAGTTGCATAGTAAGACATTATATCTTATTAGAAATCATACTCTATTGTAAGACACATCAAAATAACCAATCATCCTTTAACCTAATAACAAAAGGATCTGATAACCAATATATCTTCAACCATTTATAAACATTGAGGTATTATTTCAAAAACACACTAACTGTGTATATATTTAACGTCTTAGGAAAGAACAGAACAATACAAAAAGAATAATGTTACATGGATAACGTGTTAACTATTTTCTGCATGTCATTCAAAGTTTCTGTACGGAATCCACGTTGTAGCCATACCTCCCAAACATGTTTTTGTCTGACAATTGTAGGGTGTTCCACAAATGGAGAAAAAACATTTGTTATTAAGATTTCATCCACTTTTTGTTGATTTGTTGTCATAGTTGGAGCTTGAGATATTTGCTTTTGCATTACCTCGTCCTTTTGTATCATAGTATGTTCCGGATTAATTACACATGAGACACTTTGTTGTACCGTTGTACTAGTAGTAGATTTTAAGGTGTCTGTGGCTGTATCTTTCATTGTCTGCTTTTGGTTGTCTTCTTTTATTAGTAGTGTTTCAGTTTTCGTTTGATTTTCTTGTTGTTCTTTTTGTTGTTTTTTTTTGCACTACAGTTACATTTGGATTCATATTATTTTTAATCTGGGCTAATTCTTCTGCCAGTTTCTGCAAATGTTCATATATATTATTTATATCAACCTCATTTGTTTGTTTTAATGATACATCTAAATTGAATCTATTGTGGAAACCGTTTACCATTCCTTTGCTTTGTGTGTTGGTGGAACTATTATTGTTATATTTGTTGTATCTGTTTGTCCAATGTATTCTTTTTCGCCACTGGCCAAATAGTTGATCCGTTCCTACTCGACCTAGAACACAGGTATTTATTGGATATTCAGTTATCCACCACTCCATATAATGTTGTTCAAATTTGTATATACAGGGTATCGTTAGGAATATACAGCCGAATATCGTTTATACCAAAACCAGAATCTTTGTGTTCTTCTACTATTTGATTACTGTTGTCTTCTAGTTCGATACTTTTTACAGGTATCTTTTTTTTACCTCGCGATGCTTCCCAAGCCTGTATTTGATCGCAGCAAACCTTAAAGTGGCCTTTAGTATGACATTTGTCACAATACTTATTGTATGCTGGACATTGACCTTTTTTATGCGAAAGTGGCATTTTTGGATCTTCTTGTTTTGGACTGACCTTTTTTACATGTGCACGTTGGTTGAAATTGTTGTTCCACTGTATTCACCTGAGCTGGAATCAACCTTGTTTCGTTTAGTCTGTGTGAAAGTTCGGCACTATCCCGTTCAATTAGTTTGTGCTGTTGTGCTATGTATACTGCTTTCTCAAAATCTAATTTGTCAACAGCTAATAATTTCTTTCTAATCGAGATATCATGCAGTCCTAATATTAATTGATCCACTAAAGCCTCATCTCTAAAATCATCATTTTGGCATTTGCTCACTTGTAATTTCAATGCCTGCACATATTGTGATATTGTTTGCCCCATTGCCTGTGTTAACGTGTGAAAGTGGAATCTTTCTGTACGGTGATTCCGTGGACTATCCAAAATCTTTATGAAATGCCTCTTTAATTTGGCTTAAATCAAGATCCGTTAACTTTGAAGGAGTTACATGAACTTTTAACTTCTCAAACGCAGTGCTATCTAATGACGCTAATAAAAGATTTGCTTGTTTACTTTCTGATAATTCTAACACTTTAGAGTGAAACTCAAATCTTTCTAAATATAGCAATATTTTGTCATTATCTGAGTCAAACATACTAACCTAATGGAGAAAATAGGGTCGGTCCTCCGCTGAGCCTGACGCCGGTCAGGGTCGGGCCGCACTATGTTGCCGATCGTCGGGCCGATAACCCGAAAGGCAGCAAAAACCTTCCAGAAAAACGCTCATTTTGGCCGGCGTCGGCCCGATAATTTCCCGCCCAAACTCCGACCATTCCCCGACAGTCACAGTCGGGCACCAGGCATTTGCCGCTGTCGGCACAGCATATGACTATAAAAAACGTGTTTAGTTGGTCAAAACAAAGCATGAATGCTGTCTATTGGTATACACACAGTTAGTTTCATTTTATCCGTTGATCCCATCATGATTTACGGTGTTAATTTTCCAACAGTAAATAATCGCAGTGGCTGCTGTTGGGTTCGAGCACAGGAACGCTCTGCACTTCTCGTTGGTAGCTCGTTGTCTTATCCACTCATCCATTTATCCACGCTGTGAAATTGCTGCTTTTTACAGAGTCTAGAATGGAGTTGCTACGCGTTGCTCACCATCATGTACAAATTAAAATAAAGAATACTTTCCTTTTTTTTTCTTTCTTATGTGTAGTTTTTCTTCTTCAACACCTTGATCATCGCTGCACTATTAAATTTCTATCTCTCAATAAGTGTAATATGTCGCCTTAGAAAACACACATAAAGCGAAATTTATGTCATAAATTAACGCCCTATTAACGAAATTAAATGTTCGTTGAAATATAGTTTAAAATTCAATGTTTCCAACATGCAAACTAGAACATGAAAAATGTAGTTAATTTCATTGTATTTGCTTGCTTTGTATATTTTTATATTTTTTCACTACAGATTTCTGTAATAAGACGGATGAAATTAAGAAATAAATATGTTTTAATGTAATAAGCATATTTTAATAATAGATAGTTACAGCCTTCGGCCAGAATTCGGCCCTACAAATGCTGCCGCCCAGCATCGGTGTAGAGGTTCTTTCAACCGTCGGTGTAGAGTCGGGTTAAAAACAAGTGCCGAGTGAAGCCCGACGATCCTAACTGACATTTGCAATTTATTTTTTAATGTCTATAGCAGTGGCGTATCCTGACTTTTGAGGTTGAGCATGCAATGTTATTACTATTACTACTACTACTATTATTATTATTAAGAATTATGTATGGGAATAAGATATGACTTCTATCTAATTGCTCTTACAAACTTGCAATTCCCTCTTTCTTATTGTCATAGACCTCGAGTAACGAAGTTCGATACATGATAGTTTCACAGGTGATTTACAAGTGTTTCAATCGCATGCCAGTTTTCAAAACTGGAACCGAAAAGGTGATAATTTCTTCTCGTTTTGGTGGTAAATTATATTTCCCTACAGAAAAAAAAAAACAGGATGGCGCGGCAGGTATACACAAGACATAGAGAGCAAGAAAGAATTTGAAATGAACATGATCATCTGTTGCCGCTCACGGAAATTACAGCTGCCACTAAGGAGGAAGTAATTAAGTTACTTCATAACTTTTATCCTTTTCTAGATGAAAGGCGAAAATAGTAAGTATCCTCAGTAAAGTCAAGAAAATGTGATGAGTATATAACACATTTAGAAGTTTATCTTGGGATTTTTTTGAAAATCCACACATATTCCACACAGAATTCCACTCCACACAAACTACAAACAACCAAAATTACAAACATTTTGTGGAATTCCACATACATTGACGGCGCTGCAACACACACTCTCTCATCTAGATGGCAACTATATTGAATGCAACTTTTAGCGTTGCATGCATTTCGGATTTCTCCCGCGCCTTTCACCCAATAAAACACACGTTTACAGGCAAGCGGACGACAAAGATCTTGAGTAGACGCCCACATAGATAGACGAGAATACTGCAGCGCCACGCGTGAACAGTTTACTAAACTACTTACTGCCAGCGAGTGCCAGCTTTCGTATTAGGGGTCTAGGATTTCCGGTGAAGTTTCGTAATTTCTCAAAACCTTTTCTGTTTTCTCCTTGGAAAATAATAAAATAAATAAACTAGAATCTGAAGGCATGCAATGCATGCCTTGCATTCATGGAGAATACGCCGCTGGTCTATAGTGAATAAATTAATGACGATTGTAGATGTATCGTGACTATCATTGATTTTAGTTGCAATTGTTTCCTGCAGACTGTCTCAGATAGCTGGTGGCCCGCCTTCTTCTCGATTATTCTTGCCGTTATATTCCCGCCTTGTTAGGACATGGTCGGCATTTTCCTCAGTCCCGACCAAATCCCAACCTTATAGTCGGGACAAGGAAGGCATAAAATCTTTCCCACCCTTTTGCCAACCATTTTCACAAAATGTACTGGTGTGATTAGTACACTGCAAGGATCAGTTTAAGCTAGTTAGATCACTCCTAGCTTCGTTCTTTAGGCCACTTTGACAACAGGAATTTTCCCCTAACACGCCCATTTGGCGTCGGGCCGCCGGTGGACCGCCTTTAAATGAGACTTTTTCCCGACAGTAACACCCCCGACGGCGGGCCGATGGCGGCAAACATTGGACCGTCGTGGTTGGGGCGCATTTTCTTCACTGAGAATTTATACATTTGACATAGCCATGTTTAATATAAGTAGCAAGCTTCTTTCTATTAAGATTGCCACTACGCAAAAATGTCACTTTGATATCTATAACTATGTTTATTTCTTGTATAACTGATTCCCTGAACCAGTTCCTGAAGTTCTATAAAAGAATCGATCACTGAATCGAACTTAGCAAGAAAATACGATCTTCTTTAACTGCACTCGTAATCAGTTCGAAAACTCGCACATTCTCGATCGCCATTTTCATAATTGCTACCCAAATATTTATTTTGGATTTATACATAAAATAACTTCTTCAAGTAACCTTACTATCATACATAAAACAACATAAGAGATGGTTGATTACGATTCTTGAGGTTATTTGATTTCGGTGACAGGGGAATATCCAATATGAGTCCTTAGAATTCAAGAACCAGATATTCATGAACACACTTCAAACGTAAAGTTTCGGGCAGTTTAACTTATTTTATTTTGTACAAGAGTGGAAAGTATCTTACAAGTGATTACATTGATCAGAAAGCTTATGCTTACTATTCTCTATTTACAGATACAATAACACCAAAATTCAGATTCCATGCGAATCACTGCAGTTAATATCATTACTAAATTCAATAATATGATATTTTAAATATCTCCTAGTTTAAACTGATTAATATCGGACTAAACAATATGTTCATCTTTACCCACAACGTAAGACATCTCTTTGTACACATCTCACCGATACTTCACTTCTAATACACATTAAAAAATCTAAACATGGGTTTTCATGTAAAACCTTGTTTCCTTTACCTATTTATTTACTTTTAGGAGAAGAATATTAGAATATAGCTTGATGCCTAGATATAATTTAAGTCTGTCATTTTTGTATATCATCACTGTTCAGAATAATGTTTGGCCTGTCAACCAAACTTTCTATCATAGATTTAGTCACTGAACCTAGGATAAAACCATTTATCGAGTTAGAACAGCACAACCCACATTCCGCACGATCGGACAATCATTCACGAGCAAGTCCCGAATTTGTCCCAAAACAAATCAAACAAAACAGTACTCCTGGCTATAGAAACCTCGCTGAGGAATGACATCCTAATTAGATTTTAGTACGGTCACCGGGTCACGGTTGGTCTCGATATGACGTTCCAGGGCCTACAATATTGACAGATATGGCACATGCATACGAAGGGATCCCATCCCGCTAAGAGATGATAGCATTTCATAGGATTGGAAGCCAAAAGTTTCGGGTGAAAGAAAGTCAAGTACCCAGGGCACTTACACTACGCAGTAATGCTTTCCTTCAGTCTCAGTGTTTTTTGAGAATGCTTCGTAATGTTACAACCTTCAGTTACGTAGACAAATGTACAGCAGTTAAGTTGTATTTAGTTGCATCATTCTATTTTCCCTCCCCCTTCGATTTATAATTCGGTTACCACCTTAGATAGAACATGTTATGTAAGGATACTATTTCATGTTCTGAGAACACATCTTACTTCATAATATAAGAAATATGCTGTTTTAGTCCATAACTCTTGCTTACCAAGGTGGTGCCTGGCACCATGAGCACATCTTTTCCCCAGGGCCTTCCGTTCAGTTTCACTAAGGCAGTAGTTTTGTTGTTTATAGATAAAGTCAACATAGTGGAGGAGACTGCATTATGAAGAACTCCACCGACTGTACGATTCACCAGATGTTTTAAAAATAATTAAATCGCGACGACTAAGTTGGACAGGCCATGTAGCCCGGATGGGGGAAAGCGAAGATTAAATTCTATCCTGGTTGAAAGGTCGGATGGAAAGAGGCCATTGGGAAGACCGAGACGTCATTGGGAGGACAATATTAGATCTTCGAGAAGTAGGTGTTCGTGATGAAAACTGTCTTGGTCTTGCCCAGGATAGAATCCAATGGCGAAGTTTGTTACTGCGACGATGAACTTGCGAGTTCCATAAGCCATAGAGTTAGTTAGTTAGTGCTGATCATGCTTGTTCTTGTAGCCGCTGATGTTTTTCCTCAGGAGTCCTTTTCTGTTGCCTTGCATAAGCAGAAATCAAAGTTCAGCTTGGTGTTAGTAAAAGTTTACGCTAACTAATGATTATGTAACTACGAGTTGTTTGTGCTTTCTTTTTACGAATAAGGGATATTGGTTGAATTCACGCTGTAAATACTTTCCTACTGAAGTCAGCAATTCGGACCTCCGGTAAGTCATAGATTTTGTTTGTTTACATCAAAATAGGTCTTTGAGAAATGGTTCCTTCATGTGTCTCAATGGTACACACGTAGGGAATCATATCTGAGCATGTAAGTTGCCAACGCCAGGATTGCAAAGTCGGATATTGAACTTTGCACGTGGATTTAACTAGCAATCAATAAGATTAATAGTTACATTTGTTTCCGTCTCTCGTGATTTATCTCGATTGGAGATGCGTCAACCCGAATAAAATGAGGACAGAAGAAATAAAAAAGTTTGGGAATGTTTTTGTTAAGTTACCTTGTTATATGTTTTCGAGTGTGCACTCGTGTCCGCTATCTGTGTTCACTGATATTTATGGATTAACCATGAGTGATGGGAAGCCTTAGCTTCATAAGGTAAACTTTAGAACACAAAACACATTTTTTCAAAAGGCGTGTATGTGAGCAGTATTCCCAGACGGCGTGGTAACACCGTTTCGAAATTAAAATGTAGGACGGTAATTAACAGTTTAATTACCGACTAACTGAGAAAATTTGGTCTTGTCCAAAGAAAGACTCTCTTCTACCAAAGCATGATTTTTAGGCCAAACTTTTCGTTTCCTTTTCAGACACATCGATGTCGTTACATGACCAATATTAGGCACGCTTGGTGCTGCTAATCGTTGAAGCACTCGTAATCGCCTGCACCGCCATCGGTATACAAGTTTCTTGTATCAAATACTGCCGTTGCCGCATGAAACGAAGAAACAACAAAGTGAACACTGAACGGACCCAATAGCATCCCAGCCACGCTCATTAGGTCAAAACTTACATAAAGGAAATTCTAATTCAGTAGTAAACCAAACTGACCTCGAAATCATTTCCCAGTATGTTTTAGTAACACCACCAATTATTGCTTTACACCCCCACTCTATACTTCGCCATCTCACCCTCACTGTATTATAACCCAGAATAGCGCGAACCCGACTCGTCAGTCCCCAGAGAGTCTCTTGGAGGTAGTATTTTTGGACTACAGTGTGTGTTACTCATTATGAACGGATCTCGCACGTTGAAATGAATTAAAGCAATGAGAATCAGAATTCCACACTTCCCAACTCTCTCCTTCAAACTAATCTTTCTGTATCCTTCTCCGCCTCCTAACCACCCTCTCCGCCTGCCACCTGCCCCAAAGCTTATCACCCAAGTGAAGCGTACCTCGTCACGAAGGGCATGTTTTGATATGCGACATCCTTCATATGCACGTGATGGTACTATAAACGCTTAGTGAAGTTAATATGTGTTAATAATTTTAACCAGTTTTTCTCTTAATTATTTTTTATCTACCATCACTCGAGACTCTAAATTGCAAGAGACAATAGAATGTTAGGAAGCAACAACGAGGACAAAACTCACGTTAGTTCTACCAGAAACTGCTAATAAAAGATGACGTTTATATTTTTTCGTTTTGTTTTCTTGCTTGGGCAAATAGTGCAAGAAAGGGTCTCAGACAATGTGATAACAAGTATACATATATGTGCACTTAATTATTAACGTGCTTTTTTCGTTTCATTTATCTCTTAATTTCCATCATCATGCAACGGTGACTTCATGGAGCTGTTCTTCCGTAGATCAAGTTGTTTCCCAGAAGGAATATTTTATGCATCCGCGTTTCGCTTAAATTGATGTTGGTCATCCCGTTTTCTAAATGATATTAAGTATTTCAATTTTATGTTTTAGGAATTGTATTTTTTTTAATTATTTTTGAAATAAGGGCAACACTCTTGAAAAAGAAAGATGGGAACTTAAATAAAATGTGAATTTTGTAAAACATGGAACCTTAATCATTGTAAAATTGGTAGGACATATTTCAAACTCCACTCACTTCCCTATTTCTTAATCAGCGAAGCTGATTAAAATTTAGTCAGAGGGATGTGGATGGAAGGGCCAACACACTTTTGAAGACGCCACTGGTAGCTCAGCTAGACCTGGCAGCGGGAACTATTTACCCTGTCAACGGAGTTCATTACCTCAATCAGAAAGGAATTCTATTGAATTCCTGAGCAGATATAAGTACTGAGGCTCAACTGATGAGAGAATATAGTCGTAGTGAACTGAGAGTCTTTCCTGCTGAAGCCCTTTTAGGCCTTATAGAGATATTCATTCTGTTGGATAGAATGTCTGGGCGTCACTTGTAGAGCTAGCGAGCCAGCTAGCTCCATAGAAAATCCAGCTGAGCCTGGAAGCCCACAGTCGAGGTCCCTGATTAAGCCCTATCTAGCCTTCCGCTATCGGTAAGTGGAAATTTTTTTGGAATGTTTTGTTTGAAAACCCACTGCCGCTGGTGGGTCTGTCCTGTCCGTCCTCCTATGATTAATAATGATTCTTTATAGGGTCAATATACATACATTTTCTAGGATCCGAGTTTGTTATTCCTAGTGCCAAACTTCCCCCATTTAAAGATCTACCTTTCAGCTACGTCGTCCCAGAATATCCAACCAAGTATTCGCGGCTTCAAGGGAAGGTTTTCCTCAAGTTAACGAGGCGAACATTGGGAAGATATTCCACTTCCTCGGTCCCGGTTGGTTGGAGGCTACAATATAGATTTAAGTCTGCATACATAATTTATTTTACTTGTTTTTAAAATACGAAGAGCTTTAAATTTTACTTTTAGGATTGCCAGTAATCCTGCAATCCCTTTATGCTGATTATGATCAAAATGAAGTGAATCCTTAATAATATTTTCATTAGAGTTGCTCAGCTTCTATCATATTGTTCTGTTAATGACGTTCTGGCCTAATACAATTACTCATAACATCATACTAAATGCTATGCAACAAAACACAACAATATATATAAAGTTCTTAGAAAAGAGAGTTCTTTAATAACAAACGGTAAAGTACGAAAAATCAGATATCCACCAAACAATACATACATTTACGGACCATTGATTACCTTGCACGCAGAAGACATTATCTGCCATTAAGTTGCAAACTCATAGTTGTACAATGTACATATGCCACAGAAATCAATAAGCATATCCATAAACTAGCAAAGAGTTTCCTCATACTTCAGTTCATGCACAAAGAGAAAATATGTTACTTTCTTTAGATTAGGTTTTCCACCGATAGATGAGAATCATTTCATTTGAAAGCAATCTGAGAGAGAATTTCAAACAAAATACTTAGATAAATACAAACAGTTCCATGCATTACACCATATTAAGAAAGAGCTTGGAGAATTATATTTTCATGCAATAGGAAGCATCAGGCAACACCTAGTAAACAAGAAAGTACGTGAAACATAACCTTTATTTACATTGTTGAAGAGCACTTCATCTATTAGGTGCATCAGAAAAATCATTTCACAAAAATCCTTAGAACTATTTTACCTTAAGTAGATTTCCATTCTCAAATACCAGATTCTCTCCATCCTGAAGCATATGTCCTGCAGATGCTTATTCTCTTCTAAATAAATCATTCCGCTATTTATATCGAGCTTAAAATTCCATTAAGTATCACTAAGAAACGACATAAAGTAACAGCTGCGGGTCTCTTTTTAAACTGCGGGTCTTTACAAATCCATTGCATTACTCTATGTTCTTTAATACTGATATTATATATATATATATATTCATAACGAAAAAGTCCTACAGTCGATCGTCTATAATACATTGAGGTTACCATAAGTAACCACCATTGAGTAGTCATAAGTCGTTATGGTTACTGTCCACCATATTTGGTCTTCATATCTATAATCTCTAGTCCTCGTCCTTTTTGATGTATTTGACACTATCGATTTGAATTTTTGTAGTAAATAACTGTTTGGTAATACACTGTAGCACTTATGGATACAGCTATTACAGTTTCCTTCTGATTGAAGACGAAAAACTTCTGAAAATTATATGTTAAAGTGACACTATAATTTGGGCGGCACCGTAGATCCGCAGTCGGACCGGAAGAATAAAAAAAAACGTATATGTATTAAAAGTAACAGCCGATAGCTGTTTATTTTCACAACATTCAAGATACATACAATCGAGTAGTTAAGTCTGAACTGTATGTAACCATTGATCCTGACGTCATCACTTAGAATTAGTACTGCATAGAGAGAGCGTTCCAAAACAACAACCATAGAGTAGATAGTAGATAGAAAGCGAGTGACAATTCAAAAATCAGTCTTTCACATATATTCGTTTGGTTTGAAGAATTAAAAAAACCTCTCAACAAATGCGTTTGAACGAGGAATGTTCAAAACATGATACATCAACATCATAGTTTTGATTATTGTATCCAAGATCACGTAATTCTTATGAGAAGAATATTCTTGATAAGAATCATCAAAATCAAAAGCTGAAAAGATTTCAGTAAAGTTCAAAACATTAATTTCTTCAAAACAAGAAAATTTAGTAGAGCTATTATGTTTCAAATGTAATCTCTAGCTTCCTGAAAATATTATGATCACTGAAGCCATAAAAAAATCAGTGGCGCTGATGGAAGTATATAACGCAACCAGCTAATGAAGTTAAATTTCACAGAGTCGAATGAAGTGCAGAACCAGTAAATGTATAATTGCAATTACTACAGAAGCGAAATGTTTAAGTAGAGGGGAGGCGTTCCGTATGCTCTTGAAACGGTGCAGCACTTCCGGCTATAAAATATGGCAAATCCCATATAATACAGAACACCTGTCAACCCTATCTGTGGCGCTTTTATAAGCTTAGCATTTCTGAGGGTAGTTATTTAGGTTAGTTTGATTTGTTACACTGGCCTTCTGCACATAATACCATGTCTTTAATCGATTTTAATCTCAATTTTTTTTTATAAAATTTCAATCATGTATCGGAAGAACGATAAATGGTAGAGATATGCACTAAATAAAATGAACAGAAGAATGGATATCAAATGGCATGGAATGGATATCAGAAGAAGAATCATTGGCTTCGGATTCTGGAGGTTCTGGGTTCGGTCCCAGCGGCCGGCCTTCATGATAGATTTCCCCAGGCTTTCACTTCTGGGATAGTCCTCAATTGATAGCATTTTGCAACTGAACAAAAGTGAAAATATTAGGTTTATAACATCTTATAATAATCGAGAGAATAAGCCATGCTACCGATACGAAGTCTTAAACAGTGAAATTTTTTTTTATAGTATGGTCGGTATGCGACAAATTACTCGACAATGAGGGAACAATTCTCCTCTTTGCTTTCACGCTTCTTAATGCGCAATTTCTAACTCCTATTTTCAAAAGTCAAATGTCTGAGAAAAAGTGGGGGGAGGCAACTGCCCTCCTAATCGCTGCCCATTATTGTGAGAATGAAAGCGGACTCCTTAAATGGAACAAATCGACAGATCTATGGAGGAAGGAGAACACTATAAAGCAATTGGGACGTCCACTTGCAAAACCTATTAAACGACATTTAAAAAAAAATCAAGTTTGAAACGTTTCAACGTTGTCTACAGGAGATAGGAATGAGCAAAACCCTCTAAAATCGCTTGAAGAGCAATGAGAGAGTCACGTTCACTAGCAAAACCTGTCAAAATTGCAATGGCTACACGTTGAAAACCTGTTAAAACAGTTCACTTGCAAAGACAGCTAAATCGTATAACAGGTTTCGCAAGTGGACGACTCAATTGTATTCCTCCTGAAACTTACAACTTAAAAAAATAATGATGTCCTGCCAGTCTTTGTGAATTAGCAGTAGCCTGGGAATCTGTTTTTGGGTAGTTCGAAATGCGGCAGGCAGGCGATGCCAGAGTAATCTCTTAGATGTTCATGAAATTGAAATATATTATTGTAGACGAGATTATGCGACACGTGTTTCCTTGTTTAGCTCAAAATTTTTTGGCTCGACTTAGTCTGTTTCGAAGTTTGAGGCCAATTTCTCACTAGTTTTGCCGCCAAAATTTTTAAACTGGCGTTTCTAAGGAACTACTGAATATATTTTCATTATGTTTTTTTTCCTCTGAAAGCTCATTGAAATCCCTTTGGAATGCGTATACAATGAACTCTGTAGGGTCATTTTGGGGTATGATATTAATGGAAAACTAAAATTTTAGCCCCCGTTTCTGAACCTCAAAATCTGAAGAAAAAAAATACCCAGAAAAAATGTCAAATTCTCAGGTCAATTAGAGCAATACTTTGAGATGAACATATAAATATTTCACGGCGTGTATATTCCTAGTTTGAATTTTACACAATATTTTAAAAATTACATTTACAGGTTTA
The DNA here is from genome assembly GCA_022664845.1 of Lepisma saccharinum. Lineage (NCBI taxonomy): Eukaryota > Metazoa > Arthropoda > Insecta > Zygentoma > Lepismatidae > Lepisma > Lepisma saccharinum. The sequence continues at coordinate 73,460 of JAGDQP010003557.1, forward strand.
TACATGGCCATTCCATAAAAGATCACAATAAAGTGCACTTCACAACCCGACCATATCCAATTTTCACGAAAGAAGTTCATCTTTGACCTTGAATACTGAAAAATGCGACCACTCGGAATTAAAAGAAAAAAATATTTGGTAGTTCTTCTTGTACCATATGAGAAAATTAATGTGGGAAGTCAATGGGATCAGAAGACAGAATATGCGTTGCTACGTGACCGATAAAGGTCCAATTCATTTTAAGCAATTCAAAGGGGTTTCAATTAGCTTTCGGAGAGAAAAGATATATCTTCAACAGTTTCTGAGGAACACGTTAAAATAAATGGCGCCAAATTGGCCTAAAATTTCGAAGCAGCCTAAGTCGGACAATTTTTTTGAGCGAAATGAAATGAAATTCTGGTTTTATAAATTTATATCAACAATAATGTATTTCAATTCCATTAAGATCTGAGAGATCAGCCGAACATGTATTTTTTTTAACCCTGGTATAACATCTGGAACAGGGTACTCCATGTTATCCGTGGTACCAGTCGACTACCCGGGATCTTGGTTCCAAAATTTTTCGGGTTTAGTCATTCCTAATCATCCTACGTTTATTCCTTATAGAGAAACTAGAATTGCATACTGCGGAATGAGCTGATACTCATCTTTCTTTGAACGTTAAAAAAAAGGTTTGTTCATATTAGTATTTGTATTTGAATTTCGTACTATACTATCCAGATATACTATAGATAGGAAACGTATATCTTGAAAACTAATGAACAAATCATTACAAAAGGTCAATAAATATCTTGCATCACAACACAGTCCTTCTGAATACGAAAAATTACTTATAAGGTATTGCCTGACAAGCACACATCAAAATAGAATCGCCAACCCTTAAAATGTTAAGAAAATCTGCTTGAGCTCTATGAATGAAACTATGAAGTTGCACTAAAAAACCTTGTCTAAGAAAAGCAATGTAGAAAATATATCTGTACATCGCAGGTAAACTGCGCTGTCATTTTGTTACCAAACTTAACCCCAGTAAATCATAGTTTTGTAGATGTGAATATTCTCTTCCTGGAGGTATATACAAGCATGTCATTGTTTGTTACATAGAAAAATTTCAAATTGATAACACAACAATATGACGCGAAAGTGTGAAAGAACGTGCTCATGTCCATAAATCTTTGAACTGATCTCGAGTTTTGCGAGAAGTGGAAGTGTAGTTTACCTCCCAGAGATATATAAAAAGTAAAACAAGTATAAAACTTAAATTTGCCACAATAGCTGAAAGTATAGTCTTCTCAACATGAAAATAGGGTAATACCCTAAAAAAGAGTACATCCGATCAGCCTATATAAGGGATATAGATAACAGCACTCCGTTAAATTGTATGCACACGCTCAAGTATCAGGTACTAACTAAAATACGGACGTGACAAATCATATGAAGGGGAAAACATGACTCATTTTATCCACCCTACTTTACATGGCAGTGCAAAGACCTGAAGAGTGGGCATCTTAAAATGACATTGGAATACCTACATTAATTGAATTCTATTTATGGCCTTTATGCATCTAAAGCTCCGGCCAGAATAGGGGATGGCAAGGATTCGGGAAGGTGTCGGCCAGGGCCTATGTTGAAGGTGCCAAACAAAAGATGACAGAAAATATCTGTTCATTAAAGAGAACCTTATGGAGTAAGCACTGCTAAAATATTTGATTGAAAGCAGTACTCATTTGTTCATATACCGGGAATTTTGTTGTCAGAGCGTTAATACCGCCGGGCAGCTCCTGACACGAAGATTGACTCATAGACGGAAAACAAATGATTCGATCGAGTTATACTAGGATATTGCCAATTAAAGTTGGAATGGAAATATAAAGGTAATACTACAGTTCATGATAGAAATGTCTCGGGGATTATACGTTGAACCAAAATGACACGGAAAAGTAGCTGTTACATGACGAGAATGAAGTGCAAGTGCTATAAAAAGAATACATTCATTCACTTCAAAATTGCGTTCATTAAATAGGAAAGTCATAGAATTCTGCTAAAATGCGTCGTAGTTCAATGATAATACTCGTGAATAATATGTCATTTTCATTATCCTGACTTTCCAATTCTGGCATCTCCCTCCCAATGGTCGCATTAGCTGTAACTCTATTTCTTCTTCCATATTTTCGCTGATATGACCAGTTACTAGTTGGACGGTTCCCTTGACTTGGATTCCTAATTCGCTGGTAGATGGAGATCAAAGCGCGATGCACTAAAAACACATTCATAATACAACACAAGTAAAATTATATAACCATTTTTGTACGGTCTGAATGAAGAATGTGGCGAGAATGCAGCTTATACAGTTTATAATCCTGACTTAATATACATAATAGTAATGTTTTGTAAAGCATTCCCTTATTACCAAAAAAAAAAAAAAAAAACAGACATAAAATTAAGTTCACGCCGCCATAATACTGAGCAGCAGGAATCCCGTTGCTATTCATCAAATTTGAGGACTTGTACTGAATAAATAAACTATGTTTAGCAGTTTAAGATTTTAATAAAATCTGTGACACACATTTTTATACCTAATCGGAAACAAAATTTTAATGCATTGCAATACAAGGCAATTGCAATAGTTTGCGTTTATAGCCCATACTAAAGTACAATTATGATGCATCTAAACAATATTTTTAGGTAACAACATAAGGAACTGCAATCATTACAAATTTGTCAAAATTGAACATGTCAAAATATTTCGAACTAAACTTTATTTGATTTGTTTGAAACTCACTAGTTGCAGCAGCTACAACAATGCTTTCATATCGAGTTTCTCTCTCCCTTTTTGCATATCATACTTTTAGAGAATTTAACTTGGGCCCTATTTCATGAACAGCCTTCACTTTGAAGAAATTGAAGAGTGCAGAATGTGTTCCCTGAAAATATTTTCCGCATTAGATTTTGAAAAGTTATAGAAATATTCATCTGATCTGCACTTGGCAATTTCTGAAAATGAACTGTTCATGAAATACGACCCTGGGAACTTGCTTTAATATTGTCGTGTGCGTTAAAATTTTTGTGTATGTAATTTTGTATATATATTTCAAATTACTGATTTGTGGACAATTAACATTTTTCCTTTGTATGTGTTTTCATATGCAATGATAAGTGGAAGCTTCTGGAAAAGGTCTTTCCGCAAATTGAACATAGAAAAGGCCTTTCCCCTGTATGCGTAGCCACATGATTTTTCAAAGTGGAGTAATAGGAAAATTTTCTCTCACAATATTTACATACATATCTCTTTACTCCTGTGTGGACTCTTGAATGGATTTTTAGCTGTGAATTTAGGCGGAAGGTTTTTCGGCAAGTATGACATGTGAAGGGCTTTTCCCCTGTGTGTACACTCAAATGGTTTTTCAAGTTGCAACTCTGAGAAAACCTCTTTCTACAAAATTTACATTCATACGGATACTCTCCAGTATGTATTCTCATATGTCTTACCAGTTCACTATTTGTGAAAAATGTTTTTAAACAGATTGTACAGAGGAAAAATTTTCCCCATTTATATGCTCCTGTAGGTTGCTTCAATGATGCAAAATTTATATTTTTCAAACATTTGGAAGATTCTCCCTCTGCTTCAGTTTCCATGTTGTGTTGAATATATTGGGAGGAATCTGAACCTGAATTCACACGTATCTTATTGTAGAGATTTTTTTGATCTGGTATTCCACTTAATTGTTTTTCGACTTTATTATTTTCTTCCAACTGATTAAAGGATAATGCAGTCTCAGAAGACTGTAAATACCCAGGAGTACTTTCATGCTGTTCATCGCATTCATTAGCTTTCATGTCAACAATCCTCACATTTTGAATCGGCTCTTCAGCTAACTCTACCTTACATTCACTTTCTGATTTGTGGGATTTGTAATCACTTGAAACCCGGTTTCCAGGATTCAAATTTATTGGAATTTTAGGACAATCGAGTTCTTTAAAATATTCTCTTGAAGAAAGAGACCTTTCACTTCTACATTCAGTTTTCTGGTTTTTGTCAGTGGTGTTGTTTGGGGATTCCTCTGAAGAGCTTTCTGTATCTGATACATACATATAAATATATGAAAATTTATTCGCCGGGAGTTGCAAAGAAGCTTCACCCTCATTCCCGCGGCGTTCATCTACAAACGGTTTAACGCATTCAATTGGTTGTCGACTAGAATTCTGTAAAATACGTTTATATACATTAGCTTGTTATGTGTGTAATTAAATGAGAGAAATACAATATCTTCCGTAGAACAAATTTAAATTTAAAAATACATATAACGAGCATGTTTAATCTATTACAGACTGTAGTTAATTTTAAAAGATTTCTCAGTTTCACAAACAGAATGATAATACGATATTATAGCAACCCGGTTAATCACAATTTTACCCATTCTTTTCTGAAAACGTATGGAACAAATAACATCCTTGAAATTTGTTACTGCCTAGCGAGTCAAATAACTGATCGAAACTAAAAATATCTGTCAATAACATTCAGGACATGCATATAGAATGGGAATTTCTATATTAGAAAGGCCGCAAACAGACCAAATAAACCAATTAATATCTAAATAGAGAATTATAAAATATTCTTGTTATACTTGCTCCGTAAAATTATGGTTAATTGCTGCAATATATTGTGAAATTCCTTGCTACGAAATCATAGTTTCTAACCAAGAAGGGCGTAAACATTACACTTCCTTTCACATCCTTTATAATAAGACTATCTTGAGGTAAATATTAAAAATATGCTCATTATTAACTACGAAGTAATGGATAAAATTGTTAACTTAATTAACACAGTAAATAGTTACAAAATACGTATTGGATAGCGTAATTCAATTATTGTATTAAGTTTGAGTATCAAAGAATTACGGAGCAATAACGAATCGTGCTATTGGAAATAGAATCGCCGCACAAAAATTCAGGCTAATTTGACATCAAACTGTTCTCTTAAACTTTCATCGTAATAATTTCGGCTTGAGCATAAACGTTGTAATTACAGCACTTAACAGTACAAAACGCAGCAGTATCAAATGACATTATCAAGATTAGCCCAACGAAATTGAATTCTGACCCGATGGACAACCGTAACTTTATATCACATTGAACATTATACAAAATATTGTAAGGGTACACGAAATATAACATCGTGTACATATTTACAGGTAAATTTTATAATTGAGTAGTTCCCCTTACACGATGATCAATAATAATTATATAATTACTATCAATCTTATCAAATTACATCGCAATTATTTAATCCAAAGGAAGAAATTGGTTATTTGTTCTCATGCGTGTTATAATAGATTGGCAATTTTGAATGCTAGACCATTGTTTAGGTTTACAATGTGCTCTTGAACAGAAATAGAATACCTTAATCGTAATAGGACAAATTCAAATAATACATATATGATTAGAAGCAGAACATATTGGTAGATATAGATACATAGAAAACTAAATCCCATTTGAAAAAAATATTTATTGCAGAGAATATTACAGCGAGAAACACTGTAGAGATTTCCAGAAATCGTTCTCTTGCACACAATTTAAATTCCTATCAAGTGAAAAACCTGATAAATTGGAAGGGTTTATTATTTTCCAGAAACAATTATAACGTTGTTGTAGAACTTTACTGATAAAGAAAACAACGTGTTTCTATGAGTAATATCTCTTAGTTTCGATTAGTAAAATAGCGAAAGAAGGCTTATCCGATCATTGAAACACCATTCAGCCGTATTACTTTCTCACATCACAGCATAGATACATTTTGATTCAAATTTAGGCAGGGTCTCGGGTATAAACATTTTACAAGCTACTCAGATCTGTCACCCCCAACTCCGTAAGTGACGAGAGAATGCATCCAATAGGTAGAGACAGTAGAATTTCGCGACTCGTGAATTGGCGAAAATTTTGAACACTCAAGAAATAGTATGGACTAGATAGATGGCTGTTAACATTTTGTGAAAATGTTCATTTTAACTCACGAAATACTCGCGAAATTTTGACATTTTGCTTGCATCCAAGAGTTCTGAGCACTATTCACGAAATTAAGTCATTTTTATTGATTCATTCACGAAAATAATACCTAAACAATCGAAAAACTAATTCGTCTTCAGAAACCTATCATGGGATTGTCGTAGCACAGAGAATGTTAGAATGTAGTAAACTATCCAAGTGTATGTACAGTTGTAGACTCTCCTTGCACTTTATCATCCATTGAAGTCAGCAATTTTCCGAACATGGTTTGGCACCTAGCGGGAAAATACGAACTAAGTTATCACATGGTCATTCATTGTGTGCGTTTGACAGTATTCGCGATGACAAGCTTTGTAAAATGTGTTGAACACTTGAGGTATCACGACACCATAAACCTCGCTATCGAAAAGAGCAAGGCAAAGTTTCAAATGCAGCCTGTGAGAGGTTATTTCAGTTTTCCTGTGTACTGCTCAACAATCGAACAAATCTGACCATGTTAAATTTGGATCTGTGTTCAGCATATGCCTATAAAAATTCAGCTGAATGATTAAAAAAGATATTCCTTCATAGTTGTACATTAAAATTTTAATACCGGCTTTTGCAAATGTGTATGAAGTATGTGAAATAAATGCATTTTTTTAGGTTTTTAGCACCATGCATTAGTGCAAAGTATACGTCTAAAGTTTTAAATCATCACTCAATAAAATTATTTATTTTGAGAAATTCAAGAAATGTACCCTTGTACTCACGAAATTTTATCTCCTATTCAGGATTTTTTTACATTTTACTCACGAAATCACTCGCGAAATATAAGCATCTTTATTCGCGAATTTTTACTGTCTCTATCAATAGGGGATGGAATAATATAGGTCAATTAATTCTTTAATCCATTGATACCACACATTTAAGATAGCTTTTTGATTATGCCCGCTGATGGTTACGTTGCAATCGATGAGTGTAGCACGAGAAAATCGTAAAAGAAATAAACTAAATTGAACCTCTACTACATAACTTTCAATATCTTGTAATTCATTTTCTCGTTACAAACATGTATTTTAGCGTCAATTATAATACATGGAAACACGTTCATTTTCAAATTCTGCGACTTAGGCGCTATTCTTATCTGATAGACTAATAAACATAACATTATTTTCTGTTATAAAAGCAATGAAGAAATAGTCTCAGAGCATGAGAAAAAATCGGAACGTAAGAGAACTTTTCCAAAATCAGCACTGGATTATATTTAGAGCATTTATTTTATTTACAAAGAATTATTATTTACTTATTAAAACTGGGTAGCGTTAAATAGAAATGACAATGATTGACAGCCAAAGTGAAATATTGACAACTAGAAAGCACAATTTGAATCAAAAGTAAAATGAGAAGTTCTTTAAAATACGAAATTTTACGTAGTCGAATTTGAGCATCACTAATGAGCGGAATAACTAAGAACTGGAAACAAGTATAAAATTTCCTTAGAAGTCTTGGTAAATTAACATTATACCAGTCATTTAAACACTCAGACATTATACTATAACTTAATCTTATAATATGAACAAATTAGCTCAAGGAAAAATCAAAATTCCATGGAGATTAACATCAGTGTTTTACATAGATTAAACTGATGTTAAAAATAATAGTATTACTGGTACAACGTAAGCACTCACCTGCGATTCAAAACTATTGTCCTGTGAACACTCCCCAAGCTCATCCCAGGAATCTATCAATTCATTTTCGTCTTTTACGTATACAGCATGCACTGATAAATTCTCTTCTTCCGTTTCATTAACTGAAGCATCTTCTTCCTGCTTGACAATTTGGTCCGAAAAGTCAATACCTTCGGAGCTTGATTCTCTTTCATTTAGTCCCTCAACAGTTTCAAATAGCTGCTCAGATATGTCAGAAATCTAAAAAGAGTAAATTAAAGGCACTAAAAACAAATTATTTTGTTTGGAATTACACCGTAAATTGATTTTCATATTTATGTTGACCTGGAAAATTTAGATTCGTCCATCAGGAATTGTGTCTATGGAACCAAATATTCAATTTCGAAATTTTGACTGCTTTATATTAAATCAAATTGAAATATATAAATCCGAGATTAAGGAACATAACGGATTTGATGTTTAAAAGGGATACTACATTCAGATACAACAGTTATAAGTCTTCCTAGCATAAGAAGGGATAAACTTTTTTACCACTGAGAAAAAAACATTTCATAACAGCTTAGAGCCTTTGGTGTCTGCTCCCAGTGGGCGAATGAAATACAATTTTACGCGATCTGCAGTCAACTTATTTTAGTAAAAGCTTTTCATTAGATATTTAAAGACTGGCACTACTTTCTGCGTTATATACTCAGAAGGCAAGTGCCCCCTGACGTTCAAATGATGTTGGGCGAAATGCACATTATGTGACACATTGTGCGGCAGGTATCTAAGTAAGCTTTAGCTGCTAATTTAATTTAATTTCCCACTAATCGGTAAATCCCTGTCATTGAAGCGATGTCAAAGTTGCCACCTGTGATCTTACACAGGGTTACTGAAGTATGAAGAGAAAATTTTCGGTTCCCAAACTTAAGTGATCATTAAATATTCACAATATTGCGATGCTACCTGAAAGAGGATTAGCTATTTTCATTGTAACATCAACATGTCTACCACCTTGATATCTGACATATTGAGTGACTTTCTTAAAATATAAAGAAAGTATGTAACATTAAAGTGGACAAGTAAAGCATCACAAATGCATTATTTAAAGTTATGTTAATTAGTTTCCAATTTACTAAAATAAACTAAAAAACTGCTTCTCACTGAGTTACTGGTATGACGTTTCTGATATATTCGATATGTTGTCACTGTTATTGCACACAAAAACGAATAAATTTGTTTCAATTAAGAGGAACACGTTAAGAATAATCGTAAAAAATCGCTTACGGCCTTTAATGATACGTTCGTCTGTCGTCAATGTCTTTACCCATTATCACAAAGGGATGACAATTTAAAAAAAATGACTGCTAATAATCTGTAAATCAATGTACAAGGTTATTTTTTTTTTCTTTAATTGAATTTGAGACTTTTCTGGACCAACCTGATATCCCTTGATTCCATTTCCATTTGAAAATCTCTATGAATAAATTATCAAAAAAGTAGCCCCTTCCCACTTCCAGGTAACATCAGAATGTGATCAATGAATGTTGCCTTTTTTTATTCTGGGAAAGAAAAGATTCTCTTTTGATGTTTGGATAGCTTTATATTTTATCTCCTGTGATTATCGTTGTATTTAATTCAGAAATCGAGATGTTCCAGTTGAACAACTACTCTTTGGTACCTTCAGTAGTGTTCAATTAAATTAACTATGCACTTCGAGAACATTCGTAGACCTGTGGGTACTTTGATTGCAAGCTACGAAGAACTCTTACAAGTACCCCAGTTCGAACGGCTATAATAGAGTAAAAATGAGTTGAAAATATGGAGTTGTCTTTGCACTACTCGTCAAGGTGATTCATCTGTAAAACTCTACATGTGTTTACTAGAGATGTTTGAGTGATCAGAAGCACAAAGTCGCTGAAGAAACAATACCGACATTGCCGGCAAGCAGTTCAACACAAGACAAACGTATGCAAAGCTTATATTACACTGTTTTTTTTTAATGCTACTGATAGTAGGAAACTAGTAATTGGAAACAATAATCAGTTAGTTTGTGTTATGATTCAAGGAATGGGATCTAAAGCAAGGTTGATTGATTTGAATCAAAGTGATTTAAATCAGATGATTTTTTTTTAAATCAATTTTATATATATAATAAATCACAGCCATATTAAATCCACTAGTGGATGAGGCCTCTCCCCGAAGGGAGTTGGTCTACTGCTCCCACGCTGACCAGTCTCTCTCTCTCTCTCTCTCTCTCTATATATATATATATATATATATATATATATATATATATATATATATAAGTAGAAATAAAGTGCAGTATTCTTAATAATTTTGTGGTTTGAATCATATGTAAGATTTAAAATTCACCTTCCAGTCCTTATGTGACAATAGGGTCTTATGATGTAAACCCAAACCAAAGTGATGGACCTAGAATTTTAACAAACTATTTGATTGGTTCATGTCATATTACATGCGAAATTTTAGAAGATAACGTAAGAACCAATTCCATTATACGTTTACAATTGAATCGTACGTTTGAAGAAGGAAACAAATCCAAAAAGCTGTTTTGTGGGAAATTAACAAAAACTGTATAACATGTTTATTATTTATTGAAAGGAAACAATATTGCTACTGAATGTTCAAAACGGTCTTCTGATACTTTCGTACTGCTCAGACAGTTTACAAGTATTGTATTTTTTCCTGTACAGTTAAAAAAAGTTGGTGATTTGTTTCCTTCTTCAAAGTTATGGAAAAACGTCTGCACATTTTGAAGTGCTGAGACATAAGAATGGAAAAATCGACCAGAAAATGAAGAAAAACGCAATAGAAACCTTCAAATGAATGTTATGGACAAGAAATGTATGTACAATAAACTCGAAAGTTACAAGTAGGGGTCCTATGTAATAAATTCAATTTTTTTCCCGTCTACCCACTGACAGAAATTTCGCCCTACAAAGGTGCAAAACTGCTTTTATTCCGTAACAGTGATAACAATAGTTGCTATATGTAAACATCTGTTAACAATAGCAGTTAAAATATCAGTGTATGAAAACGTATCTAAATGCGAGTTAGTTATTCCCGTCTGTGAAAATTAAGTTTAAAACAATATTTTAGATTAACCTACTTACCTGTATCCTGTTACGTGTGCAGTAGAGATATGGACAAAGGTAGTTTAGTTCCTACCATAAATGTTATAAAACTATTCTATGTAATTATCGGAGCTTGGATTTACTGGTGGAGAAGAAACAGTATATCAAAACACAATTAAATCAAAGTATAAAGCGGTGTGTAGGGGGAATCGTAGTTGTTTCATGCTGAATTAGTATAACTTGCGACTAGCGACAGGAAGGCAAGATTTTTTTCAGCTCTTCTCGCAAGGCTGGGCAGCCAAGTGAAACACTTCCCGTAGGAATAGCCCACTCTTGCTTATGCTGAACCATAAGTAACAGCGAGAAGCACTCAACCCGGCAGTTGCACTTTGGTCTTGTGGTCACGACGTTGGAAAGCTGATCTAAAGGTCCGGGGTTCAAACCCTGGCGTTGACTCTTTACAGTTTTTTTTACAGAAAATTAAAGTTTTTCATTTTTTATGTAAATACACAAAAGGAAATTTAATAAAAGTTGTGATTTACAATTTTAAAAGATCCCATTAAAAACTAAGATGTATATAAACCCACTAGGGCTGTGCAAGGGGGGAGGGTCAGGGTGCGTCCGAAGGTAGCTGGGCGGCGTCAGGCGCGGGGGGGGGATCACAGCCCCCTGTTAGCGGTGGGCATACCCAAAAGTAGTGTTTAATCAAAAGTTCTGTTTAGGCAAAAGTTCTGTGGCGTACCGGAAGTGGTTCCAAGTGTGCTCCGGAAATTAGCAAATTGGCTGCCCAGCCCGGCGCGTCGAGCTGAAAAAAAATATTGCAACAGGAAGAGCGGAACCATCCTCGCGCATGCGCATTACTCCTTAACAGTAAATAGTACTTCCAAACAACTGCATCCAGTTGGCAATTTAGCGTATTGATAGCATGTTCGAAATCTAATGCAAGTAACCCTGGATCGAAACCTGGTGTAGTTTTTTTTTCTTAATGAAAATAACGTTTCAATTTTTTTTATATGTATAAACGAATTAGAAAATTTAATAAGATTAGGGAACAACTGCATGTGGAGGTTAGGTAAGTCAGGTACGGTATTTTTTTATTGCACGCACTATTAACTTGTTTTTTCACAATTCACTCTTCCTGCCGCTAGTCAGAAGTGCCCTGTAGTAGTGTCTCAAATACAAGGAACTCCTATTAAGGCGGGATTATTCTCGCACAGGCGAAGTACTCCTTCATCGTAAATGAGACTGACAAGTAAACAGTTTCCAATTATCAATTTAGAGGATTGGTAGTATGTCGGAAAGCTAATACGGAGAACCCAAGATCGAATCATAGTGTGATTTTCTTTGTCTCTTTTAAAGAAAAAAAAAGTTTTTCTTTTCATATATATATATAAACGCATTGAGCTCCTGCGTAGCCTAGTCGGTAGCTCGCTCGACTTCAGTGCGAGCTGTCCCGGGTTCGATTCCCGGTGTTGACCCAGCATCGTGAGGACAATTGTAGAGCCCCTGTGCATAAAATACAGTGGCGATCACAGTGACAGCATCGGCTCTCCTCTCCCAACCCGTCTGGACAGCGTGGAAGCAGTAGACCAACTCTTCCCTTCGGGGAGAGGCCTCATCCAGTAGTGGATTGAATATGGCTGTGATTTATTATTATTATTATATAAACGCATTAGGAAATTTAATAAACTTAGTGACCAAGGCCACGTAGAAGTTTGGTAAAGTCAGGTATGGTGTTCTCTTTTATTGCACACGCGACTGAATCGTGTTTTCTCAGACATTCGAAAATAGGACTTCTTGTTTTGAGACGCTAGTGGCCTTGTTCCCTTCTTCAAACTGACTAATATTTCCAAGGCCAGATAAATCATTCTATAACTAGCTATTGTTCTTTTCTTCTACCTTATGATAAGTGCGTATAAATTTAGGTGCGTTTTTTAGTAAAAAACTAATTTCGATTTTTTAGCGTTTGTTCTCTTCATCAAATTGCTGGTTCATTTTTTCTAAACTATGTGAATTTTATGGAATTTTTAATGTGCGTACTGTTTTCACTGCCTCAAAGGAAGAAAAATGTATAATCGCAAGACCAGAGCTTTCCTTCGAAATTACAAAATAAAAAGGAATTTATCTTAAAAATAATAAAAAAAACTTTAGGTGAAGGAGTACCGAACCCGGGACCACTGAATCCCAAGTTCGATACCTTACCCATTTTTTTACCATTTTATTAAATGTGAATTGGACTACAGAATTAGACTAAACAGAAAATATTACAAGAAACGTTAAATGCAAATAAAGTTATAAAACAAATTAAACAATACCATTTCAAAATAACATATTTCAAATATAAATAAAATATAAACCACTTTAAAAATAAAATTATGGGATGAACTGGTATCGAACTCTGAACCACTGCATTACAACTCCAACGCCTTATCCATTACTCCACGTTGCCAACTTTCAGCCAATGCTTTCTGAGAGTTCTTTATATCAATTCCGTACACGGGTAACATATGCTACTAATTCCGTAGTGTTCACACGAAATGGTTGCCCTCCCTGTAGACAAGTCTCTGCCATTTTGTTCCGTTCTCCCAGCAGTTCTGTTTGTTTAGAAAACAGGAAACAATCTGTTTTACCATTAACAAGCTTCGGAGAAAAATAGCAGCTCAGCCAGTAACTGCTATTTTTCATCGGTTGTAGCAGTCATAGCAATTTGTCCCATGTAGCAGTGAAAAATAGCTGCTACGCTAGTTTTGCCCATCTCTATTTCGCACCTATTTTTGAAGGCTTTACTAATGTTGTTTTGCTTTCTTTATGTATTGTATAGATGCGCCATCCCTTCCAGATATAAAATCCGGCATAAAGTAGATTTTCACATTTTTGGCGTTTATTGCCTTCTTCAAACTGCCGATTCAATTTGTATTATAAACATGTTTATTTTTGTAATACATATGAAAACCAACACAGAAAAAACAGAAAGTCCAGTTTTGGTTTAAAAAACAAAAATGGTTGTTTCGTAACATTACCTAGTTTTTATTACGCAAAATGTATTTGTATCAAATTATTAAATATTTTGCTCAGAAATAATTTATTCTTAATCGAAGTATGAAGTTTACCTATGTGTATACTGAACAATGAATTTGCAAAACTGTGTATCCATTATTGATTTCAATGTATTAAATAGCTCTCATTGAATTGAATTTTATCTAAGGCCTCTAGGCAAATTTGGATCAGACCTAATGGATAATGATGGGCGAATTGGTGGAATGAAGAAAGTGAGGGAACGAAAGAACCCTGGAAAAACCAACGTACACCGTTTTCGTTCACCAGAAAGTCCATATAGCACGAGCCGGGATTGAATCGGGGACCCTAGGACCGGAGGTGGGAGCTCTACCAAAATAGCTCTCATACTTTATGGAATTGTTATAAGATGTTCCCAAATTGATAGTACAATTTTGAAAGCTGAAAACTCTAACTGAAATGAACTCAATATATCATAGAAAACTTAAATCGTGGAACATTTCATTTGGGAAATGTAGCGTGGAGAAAAGAAGCAATTGCGATTATAAAATGTTCAGTTACTTAGAAAGGAAGGAAGGCACAGACGTCATTTTGAAGGAAAGCTGATACTTAGAAACATTGTTAATTGTTTCGTTTTCGAACTTAATTACGGTGTATACACCTCTGAAACCACTATATTCATTGCGAACTGACGAAAGTAACGTAGGAATTTCCTACACGTTGACTTTCTCTTGTAAAATATATCATAAGTAACGTTATATTTTCTTCCCTTTTTAAAACTATTACAATTTGTTGTATATGCCCATTTTTAATGGCTATCTTCTGTAGCGAACACCACATATCTGTGAATTTTATTTTAGTGTTTACTGGTTAAAGTATTTTTAGTAGCTGTATCAGTACCGCAATTTATTTAAATCAATTTTTAAAAATAAAAAAATGATTTAAATAAAAAATCAACAAAAATGATTTTTTAAATGATTTTTTTTTCAACTCTCATGTAAACATTATTGTAACATACATGTTGGGGATAATGTCACTTTATTGACATTGTTTGTCAAGTCTTTTCTGGATTAAAATCGTTAAGGAAATATCGTTTACGTAATATCGTTAAGGAAATATTACTGGTGAATAGCGAATTTGGAATCTTCGTAATAAATGTTGAAAATTCTGAATCGAAGGTAACTGAAGCTTAAAATATGTTTGAAAAGTGAATTCAGAAGTGATACAATATTACTAATAATTGGAGGATAAAATAGGCGGATTCAACACTATAAGATAATAATGTTAGGTTTAGTCAAATCTATGATGTTGATGAAACTGGATCGATATTGACATCAGATTTGTGCTATAGTTAGAAAATATATAGATAATAAAAGTAACCCAGTATAATATGTGCTAGATTGAACTATCATCTTTTATTTATATGTAAACAGAGAATAGTAACATTAGATTCAATCTACACAATCTTATTTCTTTTGATATTTTCTTAACTAATGAACTAATTTAACTACCCTAAATTTAGAAAATATAAAACTGGCTACAAGTTATGGGATTTTATTTTATTTTGAATACCCGCTATCAATTTCTGTGAACGCAACTACTAAATGATAAATTAATGAACTGTGACTTACTTCAGTATAAGTCAACCTTAGATTGAGTATTGATTCGAGTATCTATTTGAATAATAAGATGGCAGAGAGTAAATTAGGATTTTATAATTTTGACGAAGCTCGTGGAAGTATTGAGAAATATCTGGAAAGATACAACTTGTACAGTGACATCCAAGGTTGGCAGAATGAGACAAGACATCAAATGCTTCTTACTTCCATCTCACCCGAACTGTATGCACGACTAAAAGAACAAGTGCATCCCAAGGAATTAATACGGAGATAGTGAACTTGAAACTTTACTTCATAAAGTGTATGAACAACCTTGTAACGTCACTACAGAGAGATACAATTTTCACAAGCTTCTATAATAAGTGGGTCAACCGGTCAAAGGATACGTGATCATGATAAGGAAACAAGCCATTAAGTGCAAATTTGGTACCTTTGAGTCTGAGGCTTGTAAGGGCCAAATGGTTTTGAGCGTACTAGATTCCTCATTACGTAAAAGATATCTACATGAAGACGACCTAACCTTTGAAAAAGCTAACTTTGGCTATTCTATTCGAAGCAGTGGAACCACGAAGTCGTATATTATCTAGTTCCATGACTTCAGTAGGAATACATGAGAGTCATATTTGTGGAAAAGAAATTCCTTGGCACAAGAATCGTTATATTAATCAGGGTGAAACTCCAGAAAATAGAATACAATGTCGAGCATGTGGATATTCACATCCCTACGATCTGGAATAACATAGCAAACACAGAAGATCCAACATTATTAGATGAAGACAGTACGAAAGAATGAAAGGTTGGAATATCTATCAATATCTGGGTAGCATATATTTCAAATTCGGAAACTTCTCTGAAAATGACTTAGTTACTACTGAATTATGAATGACAAATTAGTAGAAATGCTCACTGATACTGAAGCTGGTTATAATATGCTAGACATACCAACTGTCAAAAGATTGCATTAGCTACGTAGAAACTTAATAATGTTTATTTAAGAACAATTCCTGGTGGGAAATTTCCTATAGTAGCAAAACCATTGATAACTTGTGTTCACGATCAAAAGAATATACAACTTTATTTTTTTCATTATGAAATACAATCTACCTTATGTTGTGAACGGAAGACTAGGAATGCCAAACTTGTATCCGGGATGGCGAGAAAGGTTAGTGAGGGTGTCTGTGAACAAAAGTGAAATTGATCCTACTAACAATGATGAGATCAAATTATTAGAGTTAATATCCAAACAAAATATAGTGCATGAAAGATTAAATAATTTATATAGTGAATTATTTTTGTTAAAACAAGAACTCCAGAATTTGTCTCAACTCAGAAAAACGCAGTCTTTACCTGTAAATGAAATTAAGCCTAATTCGAACTTAAATGATAATGAAATGAATTCAGAACTTCAGAATTGAGTATTTCTAAAGACACTTCTAATGACAATGAAGTTATATCTTTTGGTAAAGTTGTTGATAAGGTTAGCACTGAAAAGAGGAATCAGGACATGAACAATACTTAAATAATTGAGGATAAAACTATCTGCACTAAAGATGCTTCTCTCATTAAGTAATGACTTAAATGACATTAGGAAAGCTGATGAAGAATTAATTATCGAAACCGAACCTAAGCACATTAGCAGGTATAGTGAAGGATTTAAATCAAATGAAGATAAAGATGATAACAATAACTTAGGTTCCCGTACGAAAATGAGCATAAAGGAGAATAAGAAACTAAAACTGGAAAATAAGAAGGAATCATTGAACCTGGAAGAAATAAAAAAGAAAGAAAACAGAGCTGATTTCACTGAAAATGAAATTAACTTTGTAGTGGAAAATTTTTAAAAAGAAAGACATCCAAATATGAGAAAAATGGGACACTGTATTGTTAATAAGTATTTCAAATTCTGTGAGAGAGAGGAGTGCATGTTCATAGAAAATTCTGTGTTAAGATTGATATTTTATGATAAGTAGTTTTGTGAAGGTAATGCAGGAAAATGCAATTCAGATTAAATGAACTTTGGTGATTATTTTTTTATTTATCTATCTATCTATCTATCTATCTATCTATCTATCTCTCTATATATATATATATATATATATATATATATATATCTGTATGTGTGTGTGTGTGTGTGTGTGTGCGTGAAATAATTTTGAATTTATTTGAAAAACTGTCTTAAGAAACTGATACAGTTTAAAGTGCTGAATGTACTTTTATTTAATTATGTATAAATATATATATGTTTTGTTAAAGCGGTACAAATACACTTTCGCGTGTTTATGTTGAAAGAAAGAACAATAAATGAAAATAAAAGCTTTTGAAAGGATAGTATGAAACTAGTAATTGGAAAACATACTAGTTAGTTTTTGATTCAATGAATAGGTTTTAAACATTATTGTAACATACATGTTGGGGATAATGTCACTTTATTGACATTGTTTGTCGAGTCTTTTCTGGATTAAAATCGTTAAGGAAATATCGTTTACGTAATATCGTTAAGGAAATATCACTGGTGAATAGCGAATTTGGAATCTTTGTAATTATGATTGAGAATTCTGAACCGAAGGTAACTGAAGCTTAAAGTATGTTTGAAAAGTGAATTCAGAAGTGATACGATATTACTAATAATTGGAGGATAAAATACGCGAATTCAACACTATAAGATAGTAATGTTAGGTTTAGTCAAATCTATGATGTTGATGAAACTGGATTGATATTGACTACAGATTTGTGCTATAGTTAGAAAATATATAGATAATAAAAGTAACCCAGTATAATATGTGCTAGATTGAATTATCATCTTTTATTTATATGTAAACAGAGAATAGTAACATTAGATTCAGTCTACACAATCTTATTTCTTTTGATATTTTCTTAACTAATGACGCGGCTACCTCCAATCAGCTGCAAGACATTTGCTTTAAACGATACAGATGCTCTGTTGTGACATGTTCGTTATCGAATTGCAAATGTGAAGGTTTCAATGAAATTATTAAAACAAAGCGGAACGGAACAATATCCACACTGTATCTTCCTATTTTTGGGGGTGATGGTGCGTACTTACTTTCACTAGTACTTCCTTTATCTGTTGTAGATGAAGCTTCCGAACTGTTATACCCACGTGGAGTTTCTTCTTCACCGTCACAATCACTATTTCTGTCCAATGTGTGTGTACAATTTCTGTTGAGTCCCCATAGTATTTTTGCACTACAATGTCGTGTACCATGAATACAGTAACAGGTTCACAGTCAGGTCACACGTTCGCTGTACCCTTTTCCTCAGCAGCTTAACAACGTTTACCAGATTGCCTTTAGCCCATTCATATCTGACGTTGCACTGACCTACCGGACACCGCGTAGATATAGCTCGTATTGCCTGTTCAGATTTGCAGCAGCGAAGCTAGTACGCTGATCTTCAGATGCCGCTAATGGAAGCACAAGTAGTTTTGCACATAAATGGTTTTGATATGAGTTAGAACAGGCACAACGCTCTATTGTAAACAGGTGTCCAGTCGCTTTTAGCTGTTCGAACTGTGGTACTTGTAATTGTTCTTGTATTACAGAAATATCTCTTGTCTTTTGGGCAACTTACAGACCCGTACTAAATATGTATAATAATTACAAAACCATCAATGTTCCGTGCGTTTAATAGGCATTATTAGAGATGAAAAACCGTACAAAAGTCACACAATTAAAACGCTTGATATATGCGTATAACTTTGTGGACATAAAGGGGGATGAGCAAATAATTATCCCTCTAAGAAATAGCATTATGAAGTAGATCTGAGAAGGAAACTGACTAAAATTGGATAAGAAAGTTAATCGATTCTTTCACTCATATTTCGTATAAGATTTCTACCTAATTGATGGATATAAGGGTCATTTCATTTCAATGGTCTGGAACTTGAAGTCTCGGAAATCCGAAATTTTTGTATATAAGTAGTACTATTAGTAAGGATGAAAAATACAAAATTTCAAGTTTCTGCCACTTCTGGTTTCTATTTTTTTT
>JAGDQP010003558.1:394-43714 GCA_022664845.1 Lepisma saccharinum
AATCACGGCGTAACAACCTAATTTTTAGTAATATTGGAAATCGTAATACAGTTGAATTTTGGGAGGAATCTGAACAACGAGTAATAGAGTTTGTCACAAAACAAGTAAATGTAGATTTAAACTCTGAACATATTGAAAGAGCGCATCGACTCGGACGTGGATCAAATGCACCGATAATTGTGAAATTTTCTGCCTTCAAAAAGAAAAATGAAATTCTTAAAAATGCTTTTCGTGCGAAAGGAACTAGAGTTGTTATTTCAGAAGATTTCTCAGCGAATGTGCGTGAAACAAGGAAACATCTATTGAACTACATGAAGGATGCTCGTGGAAGAGGTGATCGTGCGAGGCTTCAGTACAATAAACTATACATTAATAATAGACCTTTCACCCTTGAAGAGCTACAAAAAAGTGAAAAAACATTAGTGCAAAGTGAACAAATAGTTCAAACAAAACTGCAGAGGTTGTAACACTGCATGCTCAAAAGGAAGTTCTCTCAACCACCTGTGAAGATACCCCCACCTCTAGCGATAAGAGACAAATGACGAGAACCACTCGCTCAACCATGGTACAGCCCCCAAGGAACAAAGTTTGACAAAGAAAGGAATGTGAAGGGGGAAAGGGTAAGATTTCCTCAACTGAAGTCAGTGAAGTGTACAATCATTTTCCAAATGTAACTAGTGGTTTTAGTGAAACAAGAAAATCGCTGCGGCTTTATAATCAGAATGCTAGATCCTTGCGCGGTAAAACAAATGACTTTTTCTGTAGTGTAATATCAAATACTTACGATATAATTACAATTACTGAAACATGGACTAATGAATCTCATTATGCCAGTGAATTATTTGATAATAGGTACACTGTTTTAAGACAGGATCGCAATATTAATAAAACTGGAAAGTCAAAGGGGGGAGGGGTACTTATCTCGGCTCTTGAAAAATACAATTTGTGTTTATTGAATAGCTGTGATGATCAATATGAGTGTCTGATTGCTAGAATAACTGTAAAGGGGAGACCAATGTTTATCTGTGTTGTATATTTTGAACCGGTTTCAGGTATAGATTTGTATGATAACCTATTTGCATGCATTGAATCCACTTGTCCGCAAGGCAGTCCTATTCTCCTCATTGGTGATTTCAACCTACCGGAGATAACCGGTACCGAATTCGATTTTGAGCAAAGCGCATCTTTAAAGTGTAGAAATGTATATAATTTTATAAATTTTTATGATTTGAGATCATTCAACAATGTTGCCAATAATAATAATCGCACACTAGATCTAGTTCTGTCAAATCTTGAAAATGTTGAAGTTAATAGAGAATTGTTACCGTTGGTACCGGAAGATATCCATCACCCAGCTATAATAATAGAAATAGTTAACAGAAAGGTCAAGAAAGAAAAGCAGAAAAGTAACACTTATTATTATAATTTTAGGAAGGCAAATTTTCTGATGTTGTATCAGGAACTACAAGCTATTGATTGGGAATTCTTACAAGCGTATCGGAATGTTAATAACTTAGTGAGTAAATTCTATGATATTGTCTATGAAATATTTGATAGGTGTGTTCCTCGTAAAATAAGTACTGTTTCAAAGTATCCGTGTTGGTTCACCAAAGATATTATTAGAAAACTTAAGGTCAAGGCATATTATCATAAACAATCCAGGGTCAAAATCATGAACTCAGCACCTTTCTATCAAGAATTTGCTCGATTACGTAGGGAAATTAAGAAAGACATTAGAATTGCTTATAAGAGTTTTATAATTAATTCTGAAAATAATATTAGTACCAACTCGAGCGAACTGTGGAATTTTATCAAAAATAAAAAAAGGCACCTACCGCCAAATGTATTAAAATTTGAAGGTCAGGAGCTATCTAGGAATGATGAGATAGGCAATGCATTCGCTCAGTATTTTCAATCGGTATTTCTATCCTCCTCTCACACATATAATAATCTTAATGGTGATGCTGTTAGTAATAGAAATGATGAAATAGGGACACTGTGCATTGACCAAATTCAACTAAAGGAAGTTGAAAATGCTATCAAAAATTTAAAATCGAAAACGTCAGTTGGTTCTGATGGTATACCCTCATATGTAGTTAAGGGATGTGTTGATATATTTAAATATCCCCTATTGATAGCATTTAACTTATCCCTAAAAACATGTACTTTCCCCGACAAATGGAAATCTGCCCTGGTTTGTCCTATCCCAAAATCTAATAATACTAGAGACATTAATGACTTTAGGCCAATTGCAATATTACCAGCTTTTGCAAAAGTATTTGAACAGATCTTATACAAGAGAATTCGTAATCATATTCAACCAGTTATTTCAGCTAAGCAGCATGGCTTTGTTTCTCAGAAATCCACGGTAACAAACTTAGCACTTGTTACGGACTACATAGCAAATTCGATGGACGAAGGCAAGCAAGTTGATGTGATTTATATTGACTTTGAGAAAGCATTTGACAGGGTTAATCACAATATATTACTGGAAAAATTAAATCACTATCACTTCTCACCCACTGTGATTAGGCTCCTCTATTCGTACTTAACAAATCGCAAGCAATCAGTTGTCTATAAAGAATACAAATCATATGAATATTCTGCACTCTCAGGAGTTCCTCAAGGTTCAAACCTAGGACCTTTGTTATTCCTCTTATTTGTTAATGACCTTCCTGATTGTGTGTCTGATAATGAAAAATTGTTATTTGCAGATGACTTTAAAATATATACAAAAGTCAACTCTATGGGAGACTGCATAAGACTTCAGCAAAGCTTAGATAATATTGCAAACTGGTGTGCTATTAATCAACTTGGAGTCAACATAAGTAAATGTAAAGTATTATCATTTAATAGAAATAAAACCACTCATCAATTTGATTATTCCATTAATAAAATTGTACTAAACAGACCTACTGTAGTTAAGGATCTTGGTGTCACTTTTGACTCGAAATTGACTTTTAACATACATGTAACAAATATAACAAATGAAGCCTTGAAGTTACTAGGATTCGTAATTAGGACGGGAAGAGAATTCAACAACATATCAACATTGGAAAAAATTTACTATGCTTATGTTCGCTCCAAGGTAGAATATGCTTCTTCTATTTGGAATCCATATCAATTGAAACATTGCCAACAATTAGAGAAAATCCAATCAAAATTTCTTAAATTCCTGACCTTTAAAGAAACTCGAATCTATCCTGCTTATGACAGTTACAATGCAGTCATTAAGAACTTCAATATTCAGAGCTTAGAACAAAGGCGCAACATTGCTGATCTGTTATTTCTGCAAAAAATTGTTCAAAATAAGTTAGATTGTATGGATTTAGTTTCGACATTACAGTTTCGTGTCCCATCATCTAAAACTCGCGTTAATAATACTGGTTTCTTCCACTGTAAAAAGGCAAGAACCAATATCTTAATGAGGTCACCAATCTGGAGAATTTGTACTATATATAACCAACTCTGTACAGTTCACAATGATCTGGACGTATGCTATATGTCCCCTAAAGAATTTAGAGATACAATTGTCAATAAACTCTGTACAACTACTTTGTAAAGCTTAACACTATAATTAGGCCATTGTCTGTTGTGTTGTCACTAAATAAATAAATAAACATGTGTCCTTTGATAAACCAGAACATCTTAGAAAATGTCTCTTTTCAAATTAAAATATCCAAGGTGATGAGTATTATACAAGTATAACAATAAATGTATAGAATAAATATCAATAACATTAACTAAACTCAACATTCGCTCTTCTTATATATTATCAGCTACACAAACGAGCAAATTATCCATTTCTTCCCCGTAAATTTTACTAGAAATTGACCACCAACTTTGGAAGTTAACCCATTTGTTCCATGGAGAAATATTATTATTATTTTAAATAAAGCAAAGTTCATCGGTATGACTATTTGCGAGATGTGATATGTGCGGCACTCAAAGACCTATGAAAGCTAAGCCAATACACTACTCTGCACGATCTGCTATTTACGTTAACATGCTGCGAATTAATGTTATAATACATGCACCAGAAAGTCATTTTCTTTTCTAAACGAATTATGGATCCGTTCGATAAACTACGCTTACTTTTAGAAAAAAACTTTTCAGCTACAGGCTTGTGAATTGAACCTATCTTTCCCCCTACCATTAGTGAGCAGCACCATAGACTATAATAATGTTATTACGACAGTACGTCAACACTGCAGATTTTTTAAAATTATAAAATAATTAACATAAATGGTCTGATCGTAAACGTAATGTTTTGTAAATTACTTGTACCACTTTCTTGTCTATTGTTAAAGCAACACTCATGGCTAAAATACAATATATTTCGAAAAATACAGAAATAAAATCACGAGGTGTACATATACACATCACCCACGGGACAGCCAAGGGTGGTTCTATCCTCCCACGTCAAATCCCTGATGCCGCGTGGAGGTCGCGGGTCTCTTTCAGTCCCACGGGATGACTGTGCAACACAAAATGGTCAAGGATCTCTCAGGCTTTCCGTGGGTAACCCGCGGAACGACTGTGCATGTGGCCCTTAGTCATTAGACGCGAATCACTTCGTGAGTTTATTTATTTCTTTATCAAAATATATAGTATCCTAATGGTGCATATCACTTTTAAAGTATAAAAGAATGATGGCAGAACCAATAAAAAAATGTGGCTCTACAATCAATTCATTTTGTGTTCATTTTTTAATAATTTAATCCTCTCCCATGTAACAAGCGGATTCTTTACTCTACGGAAACCTCTTCCTGTTTCTTTATGGTAAGTCTACATTAGGTCTTGTTGATCAACATGCTTGTGTGCTTGAGGATTGTCTAAAGACCGTGACAATCTTCAATTTTCACTCTACTTATACCGAGTACGTTTATAAATTGTCACGGTCTTTAGATAATCCTCGCGCGCACAAACATGTTGATCAACAAGGCGTAATGTAGACTTACCATTACAGACAATGGTAGTACAAGCACGATAACCAAGTTAAGTTCGATAGTCTGAACGCAAGTTAGTTTTACCCAAACTTTTTACCATTGTAAAATGTTAGTAATCTAAACAAGGCATTAGCAATGTTAGTAATGTAAACAAGGCATGATAGGCCGGGATAGGGTATGAGAAAAGCTGTGGAAAGAGAGTCGGTCAGAATCTAGTTTGAAGACTCTATAGGAGAAGCACAGCGGTCAAGAATATACATTTGATGGCTGAAAATACATAGTAAACCATTCGATAGGACAACTAAGGAACCTTGAAATAGGCATGTATCAGCGGACCGTTGCTGAGGAGACAAGAGTTCGCAGGATGGTCAAAGTTCACAGGATATTTTATTTTCAATGGACAGAGGGCGTGGTTAATTGCCAGGCTCATTGTGTTGTTCAGATAAAAATCGCAGGAACAGTCAGCCTATTTTACTGTATGGATCCTGAATAAACTGCTTCGACCCTAAGAACGACTATAGTTTTGGCTCAAATAAACATGTTACTAATTATCCTTACACTATTTAGCACCATAGCACTAATGAAGTTCCTGTCCAAAAGAATGCAGAACAGAAGACGCCTATAAACAGTGGCGTAACAAACTGACTCTGCGCCCTCCCCCCGCAACTTTTAGTTGGTGCGCCCTTACTTGTTCTGAGTCAAGATGCCTTCGCCCTTACTCGTTCTGGTTGCGGGGGTGCTTTTTATGCCCCTGCTAATAAACTAAGATCAACACTGCGCGGGTACATTAATGCTAATAAGTTGAAATAAGAACAAATTAGTAACGAACTGAAAATTGGTATGAGAGTGAGAAAATGTTTCAGAAACAACAAACCAAAAGTCCCAAACAATCAGACATTTCACATTTCTTTTCCCGAAAATTTGAAAAAAAAGGGAAAAAATGCGCCCATTTATGCCTATTAGGACCCAATGATACTGACAATATCTATGTTTGTTCAACAAAGACTTCTATACTGTTCAACATATTCCCACTAAACTTGGTACGAACATGCCTTGACACCCAAGAATGGCAACTGTGGGGATTTCAAGCCCCTGTACACCCCGTTCTCAGTGTTGCCACCCTATTATAAACTGAAAATTATCCAAAATTTTCTGTACCGTTCAAAGTATCTGCACAAAATTTGGTCTGACTACTCTTTGACAACAAATAAACATAGCTGTAGGGTTCAACAGCATCCAAAACCCCAGTTTTCAGTGTTGCAACCTTATTAAAAATTGAATTTTTATCAATCACTCCTATGCCATTCAACTTATTTGCACCAAATTTGGCATGGATATTCTCCGTCATGCTAGAAGAACGACTGCGGGGTTCAACACCCGTAAGCAACCCAGTTTTCAGTGTTTCCACATTTTGTAAAATTTATTTTTTGTCAGTAGCTTCTATGCCGTTTAATATCTATATATCAGCTCCAAATGCTGCATGAACATTCGAAACCCTTGAAAACCGATTATAAGATTCGCATTGTCAAGCAGCCTTAACCTCTTATTTTTAAGCAGTATTCAAACTTTTGTGTATGTATGTATTGTCTTGGCGCATAAATTCTGTTGGCCAAGAAAGAAAGTGTAATATCCCCTGTGACCAAGTTATTGTTGTTGTTATTCTGTGTGCACTGCAAAGCATGATCCTTTGTTAATCCATGCCAGGTTGAACCATCGACATTAATGCATTTTTTGTGTGTGTTTCTTTCTTTCCAGCAGGTAATTGAACAACGAATGTCAAGTCGAGAAGAATGAACATTTACGTAAATCATATTGTTTGATATTAAAGAGCGAAAAGTATGTGACTGTACCGGGAATCGAACTCGGGGCCTTTGGGTTACCGTCCCAATGCGCTACCAACTGCGCCACCCAGTCGACCAGCTTCCCAATCACACACCTTCCACTCTTGATGTCGATGTTCTCTCTCGAAACACCCTGGAGTGTACTACAACTCCTAGTTGTGCTTGGACTTTCCTGTGTCTCATAATGGTGAACATCGCACACGGAAGAAATAATTTCCAAAGGTGAAATGGAGGCAACTTTCGATTTTTTGTGTACATCACGCCTCTGTAGGTACATATCATACTTTTCACTTTTTAATATCAATTGTATCTGTACCTACAGAGGCCCGATGTACACAAAAAATCGGAAGTTGCTTCCATTTCAACTTTGCATATTGTTTGAGTTTAATCGAGGGTTGCCAGCCTCGAATGCTGCCAAAAACATTTATGCAGTGTATGCCGACAACACCATTAGTGATGCCTTGTTTACATTACTAACATTTTACCATGGTTAATGTTAACCCGAGTTCATTTTAGTAATGTAAACTGTAGTTACCGTTAACGCGGGTTTCAAATTTAACTAGCGTCAACTTACGACGGTTATCTTGTAACGTTAGTAAGAAACAACTGTCTAAACGCAAGTTAGTTATTGGGCACGAATCACTTCGTAAGTTTATTTCTTTCTTTGTCGAAATATATAGTATAATAGTGGTGCGTACTACTTTTAAAATATAAAAGAATGATAGCAGAACTAATCTACAAAATGTGACGCTACAATCAATTCATTTGTGTTCAGTTTTTACAATTTAATCCTCTCCCGTGTAACAAGCTGATTCTTTACTCAACCACGGAAACCTCAACCTGTGTCTTTACAGACAATGGTAACACAAGCACGATAACTAAGTTAAGTTTGGTAGTCTGAACGCAAGTTAGTTTTACCCATAAGTTTTACCACCGTAAAATATTAGTAATCTAAACGAGGCATGAGAGAACTTCCCAAAGTTGGTATACGCGTTTCAAGAAGTGTCAGTTCCACATAACGACACCCCACGATCTGTACTGAATTCGGATTTTGAAGATAGCCATTTGAATGCATTAATTCATGTGTTCAAATGTTCGTGGGAGCTTTAGTTTGCTGTTAAATAATGTTAAATAATAAATAGTTCCATAAAATATCATTGTATACAAATCATATTGCAATTCCAGCAACTTTGGAACATCTTGTACACATTCTTCCAACTTGGGCTTTTAATGTTTCTATCCTGGATGGATAGATACCAAAATCAGCTTTATACCAATTACTTCTACCTCGAACGCTGGCACAGACTATTTGGTAGACTGGATATGTCTGTTAATTCTAGTTGCGGTATTTCCTTAATTAACTTGATTGGATCTGCCTTGAACTTTCACACCGCTGTAAACTTTACTTTTTCTCTGAGAGTTGATTTGTTTTTGTCTGGTTTCTTTTGGAACTTTGGGATTACTGGAAGAGTTATGTTTGGTAATGTTCTTAACTGTAGACTGATTTGTATTAAGGTTTGAGAATGGGTAATGTTATTTCTACATTGTTTGATTTGCTTTCTCTGTAAGTTTTTTACGAGCCTCCTGGTCAGGGTTTAAAAAGTATGCAAAATTGGCGCCCCACAACCACCAATCAAAAAGATCTGGCCACGTGGAGTCATACCTGGTGGCCAATTTTGGCCAACAGTTCTTTGCTCTAAATCATCACATTTAACTGTATCAAGACAGTGCTGCCGTTCACCACCGTTCTGTATTTTATCTTAGTGCCGTGAGTGCATTATTTTCTACACATTTTCAGCACGCCGTCATACGTACTGCAGCTTATTCAGACGCCGCAGCTGTGTGAGTGTGCAATAAAATTGATCGTTCGTCGCCGTCGTTCAATCTCTCCTTCACTCCAACGCATCACCGTGTTCTTTTCACAAGCACGTCTGCTTTTGAAATCACTGTTCCTGGCAGACAGACGTCAACAAAACATAATGTATTATATGAGGCCACCACAAATGATCACCACAAAATTCTTCAACTAGCCTCATTGGCCACCAAATTTTAGAGCACTTTTTAAACACGCTCATGGCATGTAATGTTTTCAGTGGCCGTTATTGGATTTATTTGTTCTTGTAAGATAACTTCAGAACATAATTTATTCCCACTAGTGTGAGTTTCTGATTTGCAGTTTATGCATTTGTGTGGACTCGAATAACGTCCGGAACAGTATGCTAAAGTGAAATACTTGCACTTACGTTTTGCCTTGCACTGATCTGAAAAATGTCTATAGCCATAGCAATTAAGGCATTGTCGCATCTTTCTCATTTTCGGTTGTACAGGGAATCCTAATTCCCTTATATACCACAATATAATCAGATAATGACAGGGATTCAAGCCTAAATTCTATTAGTTTGGTGTTCACTAATTTAGTGTCATTGTTAGGACCATGTACCTTCTTTGTTAGCCTTTGCACATCCACTATTTTCTAATTTCATTCTGTATTTTCAATTATTGCTTAACATTATATTCCTATCGACACTCCATATGTAACTGCATAGCGATAAATTAACATTTTAGATGTCTTGACTATAATGCACATTGTATCGTGTAAATTAAGAACTTATTTTGGATAAATTCGTTAACCTTTGACGAAGATTCAAAGTGGAGCTTTACAGTTTAGTTACCTGCTGATTCAATTATATTTCAAATCAATGCCTTCTTGTATCAAATTTTGTCTACTTCGAATCATATTATAACTTCCTTTGTTTATATTATTATTAATGGGAAGAATTGTTATCCAGCGACCTTGACTATCGTCAGGATACAGTAGAAGTGGTTTATCATTAATATCCTCACTGTTCCTTTCTTGATTTAACTTGGACACTTGAGATTCTGAATCCTTTGACACTATTTCTTCTGATATTATTGGGTCTAAGAAACATAAATGAGGGCCATTTAAAAAGAAAAATCGGGAAAAGCAATGGTCGGATTTTTTAGCTTTTAGCATGTTGCTTCTTACACGTTTCCTCACTTCCATACCAATTTTCACCTCGTCACTAATTTGTTCCTTTTTTTCATCAAAATTTCACCTACGTTTACTGGCGTAATTGTGCAGTGATATAATCAAAGTTTAATGTGTGTCCAGTAAATCAATTTATAGTGAATTACAAGAATAAGATATCAGTGAATAAAGTGATTATAAAATTAATAACTTTGTGAAAACAATTTCTATAGGAAACTGATTGAAAGTTGGTTAGGCTTAAGCTTTTTCGCATAAATAAATAGGTCTAATAGGTTGAAACCATCTCTAAACATGACTACCACCATCGAGCTCTACGTAATACAGGAGTGAGTAAATGACTACGTACCCTCCAGTTTTATAATCGACCGCTAAGTTGAGGCCAATTCATATTTGCGTAAGCTTAGCGGTCAATTGTAAAACTGGGGGTTAGTGTCGAAAGATAGTCACCAGAGCAAATATTAAACTCGCTTGTCCACTTCCAGTCTACTTCAATGTGGACCAAATTTTCAGTTCTAACTCAGTTTATACGCTTCCCACCACTGTGTGGCCCGTTTTTAGATTTAAGTCTTAATTCCTACGTAATGCGTACACCATACACTGCACATACGAGGATTGACTGAAAAGTTCTCGGCCTACGAGTGAAAGGTTGTCCGGAGCTCGATCGTTCACAGCTATTTTTCAACATAGTCCCCTTTCAATGCCACACACTTTTGCCACTGGTGCTTCAGGCCCGTTTAGAACGTTTCATCCTGCATGTGAAAAAAGTCTGCCACCGCAGACATGACGTCATGATCTGATGAAAAGTGGATTCCAGCTAGGTGTTGCTTGAGCTTAGGGAACAGATTAAATTCTAAGGGAGCAAATCTGGCGAGTAGGGAGGGTGTGAAAGCATTTCGAAGACACATGGCTAGATGGCAGACATTGCAATGGTGGACCTGTGCGCGAGCACGTTGTCTTGGTGGAAATGGCCACGCTTCTTCAATATTCCGGGGCGTTTTGCCTTGATGGCCTCCCGCAAACGTTTCAGTTGAGCAGTATAATACGCACCGTTCATAGTTTCGCCCTTTTTGAGGTATTCAGCCAGGATGACACCCCTCGAATGCCAAAAAACAGAGACCATAATCTTACCAGCTGATGGGACTGGCTTGAACTTTTTGGGGTGGGAGAGGAGGGGTGTTTCCAATGTTTTGATTGCAGTGGTGAACTCATGCTTCATCCATGGTCACGAAACTATCCAGATTTTTCAGAGGATTTGCCTCAAGGAGGTTCAAGTTTGCAGCAGATATGACGTACGTCTCGCATTAGTTTTCAGTCAACATTCTCGGGACCCACCGACTTGACACCTTGTGCATGTCCAGCACAATAATTAGGATGTGTCCAACACGTTCCTGGGATATGCCCACTTTCTCTGGGATGAAACGGTATGTCACACATTTATCTACCAGTTTCTGACCTTCCACTGCGAGGGGCATCCTGAACAGAGGAGGTCCCCTTCTTGAATTCCGCCACCCACGTTATATCGGTGGAATAGGAAGAGGCATTCTCCCCTAGTGTTTCCATCATGTCCTTGTGGATGTCATGTCCACTCATTCCCTTTTTCAGCAGGTATTGGATAACAGCATGTTTGCATAATTTATCTGTTTTTCAAACAAATTGACAATTTCTGCACTTAAGTCTTCAATATCTGAAACAAAGAAAAAGATATTGGTAAGAAATTCGGTATGGAACCTAAAGATATGTACTATAACTAGCAAAAATTTAATTGGGTTACGACAAATGCTTCATGGGTAGGCCGAGAACTTTTCAGTCAACCCTTGTAATAGAAAATACTGCAAATAATATTTACGTTCTTTGACAGAACTAAGACATAAATCATAAACGGGCCTCACAGCGATATCAAGCGTAGAAAACAGAACCGAAAATTTGGTCCATATTGGTTTAGACTGAATGAGCCCCTGGGAGCCACCTACTCTTGGGGGTTATTCAAAAATATGGCCCTAAGTGTTCTATCTGCTCCCTGGCTTCATATATTCATGAAATTTCCAATGGCAGCAGTCAGTTCACTATCGCGTTTAGATAGAGGTTATCGGCCACCAAAAACTTGAGATACAAGGATGTTAGAAATAGATATGAATTAGTTAGAAGCTCAACGTTTATAGAATTAACCACGTTAGCCAATAGGTTGGCTCACATTGACTTATCCAAAGATATTAGAATTGGAGAACAGGTCAAAATTTAAAAAAAAAAATCAAAGCCTACCAACGTCAGGCTGCCATCTCGGAATGCACAGTTAATTTTTTTTTTTTAATGAGAAAGACTTAAAAATGAAAGTGATCAGTTTGTAAAACCCAGGATTTACTTCTTTTGTGTTGCTTATTGTGTTTAAATAAATTAGCATATCAATATTTAAATTATGCGTAAACAGAGCCTAGCACTCTTTTAAATTCTGGTTATGCACAACAAAATGGCGGACACGTTACTGCGTTCGATTCAGTTGTTTTTATTTTAGACAACTGAACCTATCCTGTAATTCTAATATTCTTGGATAAGTGACATAACGTATTAGTTAGTTCTATAAGAGATTGCCAAGATGGCGGCGAACTAGAAGAAAGCTGCTGAAATCTCCTGTGCATTTTTTACAATATTCCAAAGATTTTTTTCGACCTTTCCTTCAAGAAAATTTACTCAGTAGTGTTATAAAGTGTTGCAGTGTTGTATATAATAGTTTTACATAATGAAAATTCAAAATTAACTGTGATAACAACATCAAATGCGACAGTGACAAGAGAGTTAAGAGTGACTGACAGCTATGGCGGACAGAAACCATAGCAACCAATACATAACTGAGCTTAAAACATCAATTATTAATACTGTTAGACTGCAAAACTGTATTATATTATAAATAATATTATAAAACAGCAATTAATAAAACGAAAGCGCAATGGATGGGCATAATTAGCAATTTCCGCGCTAGATTACAAAATACGAATACGAGTTCTATAAATATTGGTCTTACTATTATTTTTATTTATGGTGTGACTAGGTCTAAAACTATTTGAACGTAGCTATCAAGAACAGAGATTAAAATATGTTTCAAATATTTTTGTTCTAAAATTGCAATTTAGTGCCATTTTCAAACTCAAAATAATGTTTATGATAATTTTGTATGTGTTTTACCAAATTATCCCAAGTATAGTAACTCACATGTGTTTTAGAGAAACACGACAAGAACGCTTCTCTTTCACATGTCCCGAATTGACTGATCAACCTGAAGATATTTACTGCTGTACGGATTCCGATGAAATTGGCTATTGTTGCGATCGAGACCGTGCTAAATTTTTATACGCTTTTCGTACAGACGAAGAAGAAAATGATCAACTCTACCTCCCACTACGTATGTTTGTGACTGTCTTGGTTGTTGTTCTGACAGTGTTCATTATTTATCACAATTTTTTTGCTGAAGAAAGAAAGGCAGAGGAAGAAGAGGAGGAGGAGGACGATGATGTCGAAGAGACGTTTGCGACATCTGCGACAATACAAGATGATATTTAATTTAGCGTTATTCTAAACATTTCTCACATGCCCTATGTTGTATCTGTACACACTTCCTGACAAGGGATAGTCTTTAGATATTCCTGAATGCTATAATAACTTGATCTATAACCTAACCTATCAAAATTAAAACAATTTGTTGGCTACTTAAATAACTAATTACGTTTAGCTTTTCTTCGAATTACTGTATTGTAACCTAACCTAATCGATTAATCGAAGAATTCGGGAAAGATTCTAAATCTTATAACTTATGATAAAGGAATCTACCCCGAATATTTTAAAAATGCAAATGGTACATGTATAATCTCACATTTGTAATGGTAAATAGATTTTGAGATACCAAACGGGTCTCTGTGTTGTTTTTAAGAACAAATACAGTTTATGGATATAAATATACTCTAGAATGAATTATGTAAGTAATAGGTTAGTAAAATATAGCAGACCCCAGATTACAGATCAACATTCAGGTAACGATCTCCAACAAAAGATGGCAGCACTATCTCCGTATGCCTCTAATGTATTTTTATGCTGCTACTACAAATTCAAGCCTACGGAGTTCTAACTTTCTGGGAATAAAAGTTCATAAACAATTGAAGAGTTCGATCAATGTCGATTTTTTATTTTCGTTTTTCTTCATTGTTGAAATCACTTGACTGTTGTTGTGAATATCAATACCTATAACAATGAAACTCTTTCAACAATGAAGAAAAACGAAAGTAAAACAATCGGCATTGATCGAACTCTTGAATTGGTTATGAACATTTTCCCCTGAAAGTTAGAACTCTCAAGGCTTGTATTTGTAGGAGCAGCATTGAAATTTCGTGCAACGATGAAAATACATTAGTGGCATATGGAGATAGTGCTGCCATCTTGTGTTGGACATCGTTGCTTTACATTAAACTTGGTGCCTCTCGCTCCGATACCAATCTCTCTTCTTTACCATACCATCTTGCCTCCTGGTATAAGCTAGAAGACAGTGAATCATATTTTGAGTTACAAATCGGTCATTTTTATTATTGTTAAGAGTATGCGCAATTTACGGAATACACGATTCGAATTACTGTAAATTAAAACGCTCCTTGTAGTTGGATGAATTGGAGTTATTTATGGTCTTTTGATATCATTCACTCAGGATAAGATTTCGCGCAGAGCATGATTCATTCCTAATTTTGAAAAAGAATGTAACTTCGTTCAAATTCAAATATCAAAGTTGAAAGTTCCACCATTACGAATTATTGGATTTTGAAAAATTTGTAAAAAAATAAGGAAACAAATATCAGCCTTCATATTCTGTATGCCTTCAATATTTTTTTTTATATGTAATTAATGAATAATGTACAAAAAATTGACGTAGATATTCAATCCCTTCTATGTGAAAACTCCTCTGAAAATTGGATTTTTTTTTTCTATTTCGACATTCATATTTGGATACCATTTTGACCAGTTCGCTTACGTTTTAGTCTTTCCATGTAAAGGTCTAAAATTATCAAGCAAACTGTAAAGACATTTTTGTTTGAATATTCTATGGAAAACAAGTCCACATCTATTACATTTCCTGTAAACGTCTGTAGCTCAGTGGTAGAGCGTTGGCTTAGCATTCGGGAGGTTCTGGGATCGATCTAAGCGATCGACTATTCTGACTGAGGGTTTTAAAGGTTTTCCTCAGTTATTCAAGGCAAATGCTGGGATAGTACGTACAAAATAGACCTTGGCCATCTACCTTTCAATATCCTCTCCCCCACGCTATAGCAGTCTGAGTCTGAGATGCCTAAAGACCTTAAAATAAATTCAAAATTCCGTAAACGTTTCTCTGAGATGTGTCACAATGCAAAAATGGCCACCATTAATTAGTTGGTGGGGTAGGGCTACATATATATTGAAAGAGGTCAATCAACCATGATGGACGATTTCAGATGTACTGACCCATATGATAACACTACTTTTTTTAAACTCCACATGTACACGTGCCCAAGAGATACGTAGTTCAAACGTTGCATTAACTATACCTTTAACTATCTGTCGACCTTGGTTGTTAAGCGGTGCATGGCAATGGAAAAATTAGATCTTTATCAGATTTTTGTCTACTTGGTTATTTTCCATTTTTTGACCGAACAGTTGAAATGTTAATATATGTGAAGCCAGCTTCTATACAAGATTCTACCAGAATTTCCACGGCTACCAACTTATAAAATTCGTACCCTGAAAAGCTTTCACTTTCAGTTAGAGTTGAAGGGCTTATTTCCAAAGCGTCTTTATCTCCATTGAAGCAACAAGCTCTCTAGAAACGTCATATCAACGACATTTAAACGTCATCATCTTAACATTTGTATGACAACTCAGGCGCCTCAATAGGTAAATGGTTGAAACGTCAATTGACGATTACAAACAGTCGTGATATATTCGTCATGTAAATGACGTTTATTCGACTGTGACATTTCACCATAATTTATCACATATTTTTCACGTTATTGTAAACAATTTCTGACCTTCATATGACGTGATAATGACGTCTTTTGTGGTGCTTGGAAAGATCTGTTTACATCGAAGATGCAGGATATAGGGATGTTCTAAAATCGTTAGTTAAGATGTAAACATGTCTATTGGTAAGAGGAGCCATCACTGATTTGGATATGCCCTGGCCAAAGTCCTCTCGACTAGCTCAACATGAAGCTCTATGTATAATATACAGCTCCGTGTTAATGTATGTTTCTTTACTACTTTATTTTCGATAACACTGAAAGACGTTAACGCCTGTAAAGAACATATACAGAAATATAAGTAGCGCATATGTTGTTCGTTATTGGTTTAAGCTTCAGTTCATAATTATAATAAAACGTTTCTCCAAATTACAGTACTTCATTATTTTTAATGCTTCGTACTCCTATGTTATGACCCTTTTTAATTGATTGTTGTTAAACTTAAAAATATTATTATTACTCAACTAATATATTTCAGTTTTTTCTGTACATTACAGGGTGTCCCTGAAATAATGGTGCAAACTTCTGGAGGTGAGCAAAAAGTTCCTTTGAAGAAATACAAAATTACACATAGTTTCGGGAATACAGGCTCTCAAAGTTACAGTGGCATCGTCACAAATGACGTCATACCTTGACAATTAATGCCGTTAGCGGTGTCGGCTTAGCAAATTACACTGGAAGTAGTACCCAATACATCTACAGTATTTAAGTTTTGTTTACGATTGGCGAATACAGCTTAGAGGGAATTTCTATGGTTGCCATTTTTTAATCATTTATGGTAAATCCTTGATAATGAAATCCTTATGTTGTGAAACCTGTGTATGTGGCACTCGCTCAATCAAAAACATTGCTTAAATAGATGTATCGGGTACTACTTCGAATGTGATTTGCACCCTACAACGTTTACGTCATTTGGAACTATGCCGCCTGATTTTAAGCGCCATTATCTCCGAAACTATACATAATTTTGAATCTCTTCAAAGAAACTCTTCTGTTGTACCTCCCAAAGTTCGCACCATTATTTGGTACACACCCTGTATAGTCACTTGAACATTTCCAACAATAATTTCCTATAAAGGTGTTCATGACAATCAAGGTACCTTCGGACGTCTTTTATTGTGATTTAAAAAGAAATCATTTATGGCGTTAGGCAACTATGGTTCAAACCAGGATAGGTGTGGGGAAAGGATGTTGGAAGCAAATGGCCAGTGTCTAGTTTCAAAGGTAACATACCCGGTCTGACCGAGGAAAATCCGTGGAAAAACCTCCGTCACAATAGCTAGTAGATTGAATCGAACCTAGGAACTCCCGAATGCGAAACCAACGCTCTACCAGCTTGACATTTACCAAAAAGTGCTAATTAAATTCAAAGAATTTCCCAATATTTTTTATTTTGATTCCTTTGTGCTTCCACAATTTAAAATTCTGATTCCACCCTTGTGCAGGTTTGCTTCTCAGATGGGATGTTTGGTTGCTTGCAAACTCTAGAGTTAGAGGATGAAGAAGACATCAACAGCAGAAATAAAATATTGACCGAGATAATAAGAGAGACAGCCAAGGAAACAGCAGGCACCAGAAAGAAAAGAGAGACCAAAATCTCAGAAGAAACTAAACTCTTAATGAGGAAAAGAAATGAAATGAAAGAAGAGGAAAATTACATAAAAAGGATTGAATACATAGAACTTAATAAAACCGTAAGGAAGAAAATAAGAGAGGATGTACGAAGATATATCGAAAATATTGTTAGAAATACAATCGAGGAGAACAAGAGCCTGAAGAAAACCAAACAGCAGCTCATGATAGGGAAAAAGCAAATAATTGCAGTTAAGAGACCAGACGGGACTGTAACACGAAATAAGGAAGAAATTATAAACATATTTGAAAATTTATACACAGAATTGTACTACTCCGAGGAAGAGCTGGGAAATGAAGGCTCAGAAGAAAATGATCTACATGTCCCAGATGTAATGAAAAAAGAAGTGGATAAAGTACTTCGAGAGATGAAGAACGGATAATCGCCAGGAGAAGATGGACTCACAGCAGTGATGTTTAAAGGGGGAGGTGAAAAAATGAAAGAGGAACTTGCGAAATTATTCTCGATGTGCCTAAGGAAGAGAGAAATACCCTCAAGTTGGAATAATGCTGTTATAATTTTGTTGTACAAGAAAGGGAACAAAGAACGCGTGGAAAATTACAGACCAATTAGTTTACTGTTAGTTCTATACAAAATGTTCACCAAAGTTATTTTGAATCGTATTGAACGGGACTTGGATTTTAACGAGGGAAGAGAACAAGCCGGATTTCGTCGTGGTTTTAGCACAATGGACCACATACAAACATTGAATGAGGTTATGGAAAGTACTAATGAATATGAACTTCCACTATGTTTGGGATTCATAGATTTCGAAAAAGCTTTCGATTCGGTCTCCTTGTCAGCAGTACTTAAATCACTTGAACATCAAGGCATCGAAAATGCGTACATCAAGCTACTGCGAAACATTTATTCGACTGCCACATCTGTCATTAGACTACATCAAGAAAGTGAAAAATTTAAAGTTGAAAAGGGGGTAAGGCAAGGAGATTCAATTTCTCCAAAACTGTTTTGTGCGGTCCTGGAGAGAGTTCCAAAATTTAAACTGGGATGAAGTGAGAATAAAAATTAATGGCGAATATCTTCATCATCTACGGTTCGCTGATGATATAGTCCTGTTTGCTTCAAGTGCAGAAGAACTACAAATCAGAATGGAAGAACTGAGTAACGAGACTTCGAAAATAGAACTTAAAATCAATTTAAGTAAAACAAAGGTGATATACAATCAACATGCTGCAAAATGGGAAATAAAGATTAGCGGAGAGACAATAGGCATAGTTGATGAGTATGTTTGCCTAGGCCAGCTTAAAACATCGAATGCCAAGTTAACTGATGAATTAAATAGAAGATGTAAAATGGCGTGAAGTTCTTTTGGAAGACTACACTCTATTTTCAAAGGCAAACTATCAATTTGTCTGAAGCGTAAAGTTTATAATCAATATGTTTTACCTGTGATGACGTACGGCTGCGAAACTTGGCCATTGAATGCACAAACGATTCAAAGATTTTGAGTCACACAAAGAGCAATGGCGAGATGCATGTTAGGAATAACCAGGAGGGACAGGAAGAGAAATGAATGGATTCGCGCACAAACAAAGGTAGAGGATGTAATCAAGACTGCGAAGAAGATGAAGTGGAGATGGGCCGGTCACATAGCTAGACGAACAGATGGAAGGTGGACGACAAATGTACTACAATGGATTCCTAGAGAAAAGAAACGACCGAGACGACGTCCAAATGTAAGATGGGTAGATGAAATCAAGCGTTTTTCAGGAGCTACATGGATGAGGATAGCAGCAGACCAAGATATGTGGAAAGAAGAGGGGGAGGCCTTAATTTAGCAGTGGATAGAAAACGGCTGAATATGATATATATATATATATCATAATATATATATATATATATATATATATATATAAATCAATAAATAAATCACAGCCATATTCAATCCACTAGTGGATGAGGCCTCTCCCCGAAGGGAGGAGTTGGTCTACTGCTCCCACGCTGACCAGACGGGTTGGGAGAGGAGAGCCGAAGCTCTCACTGTGATCGCCACTGTCTTTTATTCACAGCAGCTCCCCAATTGTCCTCACGATGCTGGGTCAACACCGAAATATTTGAGCCCCCATCGGGAATCGAACCCGGGACCGCTCGCACTGAAGTCGAGCGCGCTACCGACTAGGCTACGCAGGGGCTCATATATATATATATATATATATATATACTGGGAGTTCATTATATTATTAATTATGCTTTGTCCGGTCAGGCATCTGGGAACTTTGGACCTTGCAGGGCGAGGCCGAGCCAAGACCGAAACCCATCCCTGAATGTATGGCGCAAGCAATGTACACATTGCATGGAAAATTGTGTTAATTTTATTTTTTCTGGGGATGGGCTCCATAGCTTTAATTAGATTCTTAAAAGGTTAAGAAGATCTGCTGTAGATGTTTAAATACCGAGCGGCCGTTGGCTTAGCAATCAGAACGTCATGGGAACGGTATCATGGACACCCATCCTGGCGGAGGTTTTTTCAGGGATTTTCTTCAGTCATACCATTGAGTAAATACTCAATGGTTATACCAAGCAAATGCCGAGATGATACCTATCAATTAGGCCTTGGTCGACTACCTTCTAAGGTAAATATCCTGTCGCCCATCCTATCCTGGCCTGTTCGTGATATGCCTGGGGGCCATAAATAATCCAATTGAATTTCAATCCTTGGTATGTAACGTCTTTCCTGGAGCTTTGGGAGTGACACAGCGTCCATGATACCAACTCTGCTCATGCCTATCATTAAGAGATAAATATCTTGAGCTTACAGATTAAGCATTAAAGCTGCTCTGTTGTAGAACTTCTCAAACATTTCTAGCTCGCTGCACACAGGAATTCTGCCAGGATTTTCAATTTAGAGGGTGTAAGGTAAAAATTTGGAGGGGTAACTAGAATAAGTTTCGGTTTCCATCTATTTCAGTGATTGTCAAACGGTGTGTCGCGGTACACTACTATGCCGAGAGATTTGCG
Source organism: Lepisma saccharinum (assembly GCA_022664845.1). NCBI lineage: Eukaryota > Metazoa > Arthropoda > Insecta > Zygentoma > Lepismatidae > Lepisma > Lepisma saccharinum. The sequence goes on from JAGDQP010003558.1 coordinate 20,836, forward strand.
ATGTGTACCGCGAAACTTCTGAGACTTTATGAGTTTACTAGTAAAAGTAATTCAAATCATTTAATTCAGAACTTATTTGAAGAAAGGATCCATGAGCCTAAACATATTTATTACACGCTTTTCTTTAGTTCGCAATAGTTCTTGGTGTTCTCAAATCTTAAGTCTATGCCAAATTTAAGTGACATTGATCTCCCTCGTAATGCTGAGGAGTTCGCAGTTACGTACAACAAAGATATTTTTTGCAAGAACTTTTGAGTATGCGATTCGCACTATAATCACTAATGTGATATGAAAAGTGAAAAAAAAAAGTGAACTAGTTTCTATATAGTTAAAAATGATCTCTTCGTTTCATCCAGTTTTCTAAGCATTTACACAGCTTTGCTGTAAGTATAATGTCACAAATGACAGTGCGAATTGTTTATTTGCCCAACATAAATAATAATAATAAAAGACTACCTGAGATGGGCCAAGTGAGATTGAAAGATTTAGCACTTCTTTCTATCAAACAGTTAATGACTTGGAAGCTGGTGCCGGCCGGGCTAAGCGATCTGCAGGCGGTAGGCCATCGGCTCGAAGGTCCCGGGTTCGAGTCTCGGCAGGTGGTTTTTAACAGCTAAAGGCGAATCGTGACGGGCCGAAGTCCAAAGTTACTAGTCTTGCCCATATAAAAATAAAGTTTACCAAAATTTTTGGAAGCTGGCTTTCGAAGAAGTATTAGATAATTTTGCTGAAATCAAAGTAAATATGAAGGAATTAATAATATTTTGCTTATAAATTACATTTAGAGTTGTATATTTTTAATATGCGTCTTATAAAAATAATTCAGATAGTATACATTTATAAGGACGTCAGTTACAAATCAAAAAGTGGAGCACCATGACAATTTGCCAGGGGCCTGCAAGCCTATAGTAACGCCACTGTTTAAACTTCAACATCTGTTTCATTCGAGCGATTTAGTTTTTTTTTCTTTTTTCTTTAAAAAAAAAAATACTGTTGCTTTTCTTAAACTTGTGGGTCACATAAAGTTGAATAACCTTGGAAGTGGGTCCCGGACTTCAATTATGTTGCGATTTACTGTTATAGAATAAACACTTTCGCACCGAAATTTTCCATAAATGCACTGTTTTGGTAGATTGTTTCCTCATATTAAAGAAAATTCTACTTGCTATTGAATCAGAGAGCAATAAATATGGAATATTATTTCTTTTGTATATAGTAAACTAATCTTTATAGTAACATTATAAAATACTACGCTGAATAAATATTAGTTGATATAATTTTCTTTAAATAATTTTATTTCTCACAAATTTTTAATTTCTTTTATTGGCTTTCAAAGTATTGCGTAAAAAAATGTGCGATGACAGAGTATGAATAGGTAAAGTCTGAAAAACTCTTAACAACCAATATGCCTCTTTTCTTTCTTTCTTTTTAATTTGAAGCAGCTACGGTGTACGGAGACATACGTGTCTTTTCAACAGTGGCAAATGATGTAGGAGGTATATAGCCTTAGCTACGCATGCGCAATCAAGCAGGTAGGGTCAACGGCAGGTAGCTTTTGACGTGCTAAGGGGAGGGTGAGAGAGAGAAGAAGATATTTTTTTCTCCTAAGGTTGAATCAAAGAAGTTCACGGGGAAACGGGTTTTTAAAACTCTCGCTTTCCTCGTCGGAAAATCAGTCTCTCTGTAGCAGCATTCCACTCGCGAACGTTGAAGTGTTCAAGTGTTCTTCTCCTGACAGGACTACAAAAACTTTAGTTCTCCAAGACCATGGGTTTGTGGACAATAATAGCAATTATTCTAGTGTCAATAGTAAGTGTATTGGGATCACAGGACGAAGAGAATCCATTTGTGGAAGCGGCGAGAGTTCTTCTACAAGATTCACTAAGAAATAAACGCGATGGTGAAGGTTTAGCGGGACTAGTACAAAGTTTTATGCAATCAGATAGTGGTAGACAATTAGGAAGTATGTTAACAGGTGGTACTAGTAAAGAAGGAGGTGCAAGCGCTGCAGATTTATTGTCCGGACTCGGAAGTATTTTGTCAGCCACAACTGGACAAGGAGGCGGCGGTGGGTTAGATCCGGAATTATTAGGAAATATGGTTGAGATGTTTGCCGGCAGCTCCACACAAACGAAAAAGAAGAAGAAAACGCAACAAGAAGAGGATTCAATTGATTGGGAATCGATGTTGAATCTCGCTGGTTCATTTTTGGGTAGTCAAAGTGGTGATGGTCATGGACAACAAAGTAGTGGGTTTGAAGGTTTGTTAAACATTCTACCAGTGCTTTTGCAGTCTTCTACTGGTGCTGGACATCAAGATCACGATCATAGTTCGTACGTGCCTCCATTATTTGAACTTGCGAGCGAATATTGGCAACACTTTATGAAATCAGAGTTAGGACAAACTTTGTGGAAAAATAGTGGATTGGGGAATTTAGTTCAGTTATTTCTGAAGAACGGCAAATTTGATGTGGAAAAAATCTTTGACTCGCTGGAGAACAATAGTTTCCGTAGAAAATGGATTCGAAGTATGACATCATATATTGCCGATTGGATTGCACATGTAACGCACCCAGAAACGCAACAACAATACTTGAATTCTGCTTCGTATGTAGTGAATGCAATTCTTCGGCAACAGGGATATGGCAACTTTGATTCGAGTCGACCGGCAGAATCTCTAACTTTTATTGTAAATAGCATCATGAAGAAACAATTTGGGTTAAAAGTTGAATCCGGAACTTACATCAAACCTGCTTTTGTCTACTTCCAAGAATTGTTTCACCTTGGTAAGAGCAAAGGATTTAGTCTTTCTCATCTGAGTCCCAGAGACATTGAAAGCAAGCTTGCGGAGGCTCTTAACGGAGAGGTTATTGAACCTGTTCTCAAGGTATGGCGAGCGTACCGTTATGCAACTCGTGAGCCCAGCTGTGCCCGATACGTCATCTGTTCCGTCAACAACCCTCAAGAGCCGGAACCAAAGAATTCCACTGGACTCAAACCAGGGGTGACCAAATTAGCCAGGTAAGTAACCCATGGAAAATATTTTTAACGAGTGGTTAACTGGTTGTTTATCATGAAACGAAATCACTGTCATGTCATGGCACGGGCTGCTGACATTTTATGTTTTTTAAGCGTATTTCATGGCGTTGGGTTTACGCCCGTGATTATCATCTTACGCGTTTTTGTGTTTTGCTTCGTCAAAGACCATCAATCGAGAACAATATTATTCATTTGCCTCAATAGCAGTTGTTTTTTTTAAGACGTCGCAGTATTCAGGCCTTCGTTTGTTTAAAAATAACGGATGAATATGAAACAACAATAATATTTTTGAAAGCGGCCCACGAAAATACTTGAAACCAGTGTTCGATTTGTTATAAATTCCGAAGGGTGGGTCCTAAAACTAAAGGTTACTGGTAAGTTTCAACATAGTCCCTGTTTGATAAAAATTAAAAAATCCTTGGTTGAGGTGATATTCGGAATCAATGACCAGGAATGAAATCCTCACGAACCAGGGAAGATCCCCGCCAAATCGAACACTGCTTAATTAAAAGTATCTATCGTAAGGAAGGTTGTAGATAACTGCTCCACCCGCCACCGTGTACTTGCATTAAGAACATTTGGTTTTTTCTCATGAATAAATGTGCCGCTGGAAATAAAAATAATTCTTCACGTAATTAGTAACTTTGTTGTACTATTTCGAACGTAAATTAACCTAATTTTCCTTACCTGAAGTAAGTAATGCATAGGTTCAATATGTTTTCAACGAGAAATTGGAATACATGAGTTATGCCATCATAATTTGGAAGTGAAGCCATTTCAGAATCTGAAATGGTTCTTTTTTAAAGTTGTTAATGAGTATCGGAGTCGCTTTTATGTCCATTATTTATGTTCCGAATAGGGATTCCGCGAGGATTTTCAGTTGGGGGTGGGTGAGGTGTAAAGTCAAAATTGAGAGAGTGTAAGTGGAGTTTTGCACGGTTTCTATCGATTTTTGACCGCAAACATTTTAAAGTTAGGGGGTTATTGTCAAGAATTTGGGGTTATCACCCCCAGAGGAAGGCGGGATCGGGTGGAATCACTGGTTCAGAAATATCGTTTTATTTCCTGCTTCAATCGTAGTCTAAGTACCATTAATATCGAAGATATGCCAACAGTATTTCAAGATGGTATTCAAATACTTTGAAACAGGAATATGTTGAAATACATCTTTGAAGTTAAGCTTATGATATTATTGATCTAACATTGTGAAAAGAAAGTGAGAAAATTTCCTGAAAAAAGTCTGCATGGAAAATTTAAACAAAGAATTGTGAGAAATTTTTAACTTTAATTTTTAAAAATTATAATGCATATTGCGGAATATTTTTTCCCCGAACTCTTCCTAATAATCGAAAATAATTTCGGCTGAATGACGATTCCTAAGTACAGTTCAGACATTCCTAAGTACAGTTATCCGTCGTAATGGAGAGGAGAGAAGGATTGGTTGAAAAACACTGATAACCCGTACAATATTCTATTACCTGAAACACAGCATTTATCGATGATGACTGGTGTTCTGCCCGAAGCCAAGTCCTGACTCAAAGGTCCCTGGGCAAGATGAACCGATGATGGTTTGCCATTGCGTTCCATCGGATAAAGATGACTTTCTAAAGAGGGAACCTACCGTTTAACGTGAGTTCCGAACCATTTGTGTCCTCATCGGGAATCGAACCCAGGACTCCGTTGATTACAAGACAACGAGGGTTAACACAACCTATAGGTACCTTTTTAAAAGCCTGTCCTTTTTTCTGCATTTTGGAACCAACAATTCCGTTCTTGATGTCCATCCTCATTCTTCTATGGTCAAGAATATCTGGAAATATGAAGTGTCATATATTTGTTCCAAAAATACACTGCAAGAATTGTATCCCGATTTTGTACCCACAATTTTTTAGAGGCTGTAGGAAACCCAGGGTTGGCTTTAGAGGGGCGGTTCTTTGCATCCTAGTTCTTGGGAGGGAACAGATAATAGAAGGAACAAACAATGGTAAAATATGAATCCCTGTGTCCGTCACTACCTCTGAAAAATAGGCAGTATAATGTACCCACTATTATTTAGAATCAGTGACGGGCACAGGGATTCATATTTTATCATTGTTTTTTTTTATTGTTAATTTGTCCCCTCCCAAGAACTGGGAGGCAAATAACCGCCCCTCTAAAGCCAACTCTGGGTTCGCCACTGCCTTTCAAATATTGTGGGTCCAATTCAAAGGTACAGTTTTTTGCATTGTAGGATCAGTGTTTCTACCAATTGAAGTGTATCTTGCTTAGTTCAGAAGACACCGAAAAAGAATGTCTTAAAGCTTGTGGATAATCCGGTGATTGGTTAATCCAGGTTCTACTGTATTTCTTGTTAGAATAATTTTCGTTTCTTATAAACTGAAAGCAAATAAACATGATTAAGGTACGAAACAGAGATTGAACATCTGAACAGCAAAAAGGACGTTTATTTTACGTTTTACAAGCACATTCTGAGCACCTAAAATGGGTAAAATATTAATTACTTTTCTGTTCACTTCAGTGTTACTCGCATTCAAAGAAAATGGCCGGTGATTCTTTCCTAGCTCCAAAAAGTTGCACAATTATGAAACATCAAGCTAATAATTAATTACATGTGACAAAAATAACAAATCAACGTTCATTTTACATCAATATATTTTTAAAAAGCATGGTTCACTATTGCTATGGTATTGAACTTGCCAAACTCCCTTTTTACATTATTTTCATTAGTTCACATTGGTTCGTGGTGTCCTCAAATCTTGCAACGTTAATCTAATTCATTTCCCGATGTCATAGAATGATGAAATTTTGCACAGCAACGTAAGTCGGATGACAATATAATATTCCATTGTTACTTTAAAATATTTCTATATATTTTGAAAGCACATGTTAATATTTTTAATACAGATTCTTTATCCTAAAACACATACTAGCCTGCAGTGATATTGGGTTTTACTGGTTGCAGAACCCTTTAGGATTTGGATCACAAAACCTAGCTTGAGAAAAATTATCCGAACATCGAAATAACTGAAAAAAAAAATTAAAAAATCTTTTTAAAGGCATACTTTTCTTAAATAATTTGGACCAAAAAGTAAAACAATAATTTTGTTTATGCATGACTAAAAAGAAAAGCATGGGGCGCACCAATTCAAGAATTTATGAAGTGACGGTATATGAGAGTGTCGCCCCATGCTTTTGTTTTTAGTCATGCATAAACAAAATTATTGCTATACTTTTTAGTACGAATTGTTTAAGAAAAGTATGCCTTTAAAAAGTTTTTTTTTTATTGTTTTTCTTCTATAAATGTGAGTGTACAATGGTGCTTACACAATTATCAACAAGCCGGTCTGTCATCCTAGAAGAGAAGCAAAAATATTATTAGCAGCGGGAGTCGAACTCAGTTCGTCTCAGTTGTAATTTGTTACGTGAACCAGTTGAGTTACAAGGAGTCCTCACTTGTCTAGTTTTACGTTGATGAAATTCGGTAGGGAAGTGTTTATCGCGTTTGTTACTGCTGTACAAAAATGTGTTTTTACCCCTCCAAATTCTCGAGCACATACACACCATCAAGTTAAGATATCTTTACGGTTAAAAATTCACAAACACTCTGCGAAAATGTAATTTCACCTCCCAATTATGGATTTGTACCCCTCAAATTGAAAATCCTGCCAGAAACCGTATCTCTGTCTGTAACGGTCGGGACCTTAATTTAGCAAGCCGTTTTAAATGTGCTGACCCAGAAGATGGCAGGGTTTCTTTCTTTTTTTTTTTTCAATTAGCTTTCTCCATTGTAAGATTTTACTATAGCAGCTCGATGAAAACTGATTTGTGTTAATTTACAGTGCATCTTCAAAAAGATTTAAGGGAAACGGTAAACGTTTCGTAATGAACGTAAATTGCGTCGTTAACTTTATTGAAAATGTACAGTTATGAGTTGTGTGGTTAAATCTGAAACATCGTCTACATTTTTGCATTTTTCTGAATGTTTTTTCATGAATGGAAGATTCCCAGCAAGAAGATAACAAAATAGTATTTGAAACAAACGACAAAATTGTGCAAGTCTCAACTTTAACGAGCTTATTGCATGCTACTCGTGGCTAATTTTCGTCATTTCACGTGCGAGAAAAAGCAGATGGAAGTTCTTCCAGAGGTGTATAACTCAGGGTAATAATACCCTTTTGCAGTATAATAAACAGTCTTCCGAAAAGTTTATCAAGGTTGCTTTCTGTATATGGAACCAGTGTCAATAATCTTCATGACACCGGTTAGCTGAATACTTAACACGCGAACTTTGTCTTCTTTTCCTTGGTTCAAATTTGGCACAAGTCCATCAAACGCAGTGGTACGGAAACCTACAAGCTGAGGAATTGATTGTGTTTCTATCCTGTTCCAACTCCTTTGATACTTGGCAACATTTGTTTTCTGCTAAAGAAATCATTTAGAAACAAAATACGACATCATAAAGCATCAAACAGTAAACATTAATGAATATGTGAAGAGAATGTCGATAGAGAACGAAATGAAGGGACCTTGAAAGGGTAAACAACTTGAGTTTGTAAACTTAGGCCGACTTTTCTTGAAGGCGCTCGCCGCATACTTTGTGCTTTCTCTAAGTAGCCAATAGAAACTCATGTTACACGTAGAACACGTACTTAAACATGTTTCAATTGGCTATTCAGCGAAATTGCAAGCAAAGCTCGCAACGAGCGCCTGTAAGAAAAGTCGACCTTAGTTTCATGTTTTGTTTAAATTAGTTCATGTGTGTGTGAGAAGATGATACAGTTCACTGTGCGTGGGGATCTTTGCCTTAAGATGAACAGCATCTCTAATGAAATAAAATGTATTTAACAGTTTCCAAGTAGCAGCACAAGACTGGCGAACGAAATCTATTTACAAATAATACTATTAAAATTCTTAAACAATACAATTTATTTGCTTTGCTTTGGGGGAAAGCTGATCACAGCAGTGGGACAAAATGAATCGACATGAAAGTAAACGATAAAACGTCTTGTTGCAACAGAGCACGCAATTGAAAACTTTCTTTCGTTGGTGAATCACCATTTGGAACTTCTAAGGAGAAACCTCATCCAAACAGTATCCGCGTTTGAATCAACGCGAAAGAAGAGCGCAATAATTGCTGTAGTCTACGTCTACGCCCCGTTTTCTAGTTCAGTCCGGCTTTTGGTGAATGAGTTCACTGCTCTGTAAAATGTTTTCGATACTCCATGTATGTCGATTCTTTTCTCCACATCAAGTAAAATGTTCGGTTTATCTAACCAGATTCAGTTTCTGTAATATCGGTTTCGCAAATGTATTATTTTCACATACTTCATCGCACTGGTTTTTCTAATAAAAAAAAGTTATTTCCTCCCAGTTGACAATTAATATCGAAATAGTACGTAGAATGAGACGACATTTTTCGACATCCTTTCCTGCAATTTGATACTATAAAAAAAAGTAGGGCAACTCCATCGCTGTATCCAGGAACAAGTAATTATTGCAACTTTGATATATAAAATCTTGCAGATGTCGGACAGAGAACATGCATATGAAAAAATCCCACAAATAAGTTTTAACTTTGGTTTTATTTAAGACCTTTTCTTATCTTTGTCTCAAGGCGTGATGGGTTAGGTAGAGGATTGCGAAGGTATCGGCCAGGGTCTTTCTTAAGGCAGCATCCCAACATTCTGCTGATGAAACTGATGGAAATCCTTGAAAACTTCTGTCAGGATAGTCGGCCGCGGGATTGGAACCCGCGTGCCTATCCATTGTCGATCCGAAGTATGTGACATTACTGCCTAGATAATGAGGGCTCACAAGTGAGAAATGTTATAGGAGAAACACAGAGCAGGGATTCTGCCAAACTCACTAATTGGGGGTGTCACATCCTTAAATTTTCGAACTAGAATTTTCTGCTGTTTAAATTCTACAGAAAACACTGCAAACGTATTTAATAGCTACTCCCTCTCCGAAATTTTGGCTTTTCACCCTCCAAAGTGGAAATCTTGTCATAATTCCTGTTACAAACGGATAAATTAAAATGAGTGCTTGGGCGCCGCTCTTGAGCTGGCGTGTTCGAATTCCGCCTGGGGCATAATTGTTTCTGGATTTTGAATTCCATTACACTCATAGGCCTATCATTGTGATGGGATGAAGTCCAGAATTACTAAAATAGCTTATATAATAAAAATTATAATTTTGGTTCTTTTAAAAAGCAGTCGCCATATTTCTGTAGGCTAGTATTAGTCCAGGAAAGATACGCAAAATATGAGGGTCGTTTCGGGCAAATTAAATGAAAGCTAAATCTCAGTAGCAAACCTTAAAACATACTAGAAGTCTTCATCGATCCCACGCCGACTTCACTTTCAAAATGGCGTCTAAAGATGGCGGCGTGAGAATTCTTTACGCTTTGTCATTTGCTACTACAACTTGAACAAATAGACATGAATTTTCATTTTCTAAATGCCAAAATAAATAGAGGTAGAATTGGTAAATTAAGGTAGATTTTCAAAATAAATTTTCATAAAAGAAAAATCATTTATTTTTCACTTTTGCTATTCTTTCTCGTTCTTCAGATTGAAAAACACTAAATCTGCAGGAACTAGTCTAAAAAAAATAAAGGTTAAAAAAACGGAAGGTTTTGGGAACCCATACATAGCCTTAACGACTGGATCTAGAAAAACGAAATTTGGTATGAAAGTGGATCATCACTAGTAGGGCCTTGGTTAAGAACATATTACAAAATGTTGAAAAAGTCGCCATCTTGGATCCAAAATGGCCGCCAAAATGAATTTTTCATAGAATACAGAACCTAACCGGCTGGAGACGGAAAAACGAAGTTGGGTATGACGGTTTATCATCACTAGTAGGTTACGAAAATATTACAAAATGTCTCCGAGATGCAATCTTGGATCCAGAATGACGGACTCGAAAGATTCATTTTCAAAACCGTTTGAGCTAGAGATAGGAAATTTGGCATAAAGGTGTATTATCAAGATTTGTTTAGGACAATATTATAAACCTTGGATTCAAAATGGCCGCCCAAAAATATTTTTCACACCGTTCGAGCTAGATAAATGAAATTTGGTATGTAAGTACACCATAACAAGTAGATGACGACAATATAAGAAAATGTTAAATAAAAAGAGATCGCCATCTTCAATCCAAAATGGCCGCCGAAAAAACAATTTTTCAAACCACTGAAGCTAAAGAGACGAATTTTTGTATGTAGGTATACCATCACGAGTATGTTACAATAAATGTGGCAAAGTTACCGTATTGGGGCGCAGCTCCCGGGGGAGTATGGGGACAGATTTGCACCATGGGGCGCAGTCCCCATTCTTTCCCCCGATGTATCGTTGAGCTTCCAGTGCTATGGCATTTTGAGTGCGTAGTTTCAGCCTACTACAAGGTAGCCCATTCACTTTCAATCGAAAAGAACGTCTTTTTCCAGGTGACGGGATGTAACTGGTTTTATTTTAAATGAATACGTCATACAAAAGTTGTAGATAATAAATTGTAATTTCTAAAGAATTTAGCAATATTTAAAAAGTAAAATGAAGTTAACATGAATAGAAGTGATACAATAACTCTGGGCTATATTGCTCTTCCTCGTGTTAAGCCTCAGATGTCTTAGTCAAGCGCATCAAACTCTGCTGAATGACCATGCAAGTCCAGATACAACTCTATAATTTGTTGACTCTGTGAACTGTAAAATCCCCTTTTGTCGTAATTTCATAAACTCTTCAGGGTCTATCATGTCTTACAGAGACCTCATTTGTTTGAAGGTAAATATAGGCATATTTTTGCATAATTTAAAGGAAGCGCGCCTTGAAAATATGGAAGCATATTTCGGACAGCGTACAAATGAAGAAGCGAATTTCCCCCCCCCCCTTTCTGCTCTTATGAACGTCGAATAATAATTTGACTTATCCATATAAAGTATCCATAACTTAGGAGTGTGATTTTGGTTCTGTGCCTCTTTCAGGCTCTCTTCGTGTTTAGTTAAAAGCATTTGGACATCTTGAACGTCCATTAGTTCAACAACTGTTTCAGTTTCTCTTCCACTACACCTTTCAATTCAGCCAAACTAGCTACCAGTTGTCTGGATGCGTAATGCTGCAGGCAGTGCACGCCAATTGCTATTTCAGAGCGAAATAAATTATCTTCGCCACTGAAATAATAAGCTGAGTTATCACCGAACGCCTACGAGTGGCCGCTGCACGGTCATCATGGTTCCTCCTCTTTTGTTATTTCACGAATCAAAACTTTCAGCGCTTGAGGAACCAGTGAATGATCATTAATTGTTTATTCATCGAAAGGTGTGTAGTATTCAGTTTTGTACGGTCGAATTGGGATGTCTTCTCTAATAATTTCTTCTGCTTTTTCCACGATTCGAAAACGTTCTTCTAGTTCATTATTTTTTCAATTGGTGTATCATGGAACAATTTATTGGCATAACTTTTGAACATAAATATTACTTCTTTAGCAGGTGAAGTCCGACCAATCCCTCTCCATAGTGACAAATAAGCTTTTCCTTGAACTACTTGTCAGAATATTGAATAACCAACATCACCTCTAAAAAAAATGTCTCCTTTAACTACTGCAGGTCACCAAGAAAATTTTGACATTCATCGTTATTATCAATATGTTCAGTGAGTATATTGAAAGCTTGGAGTCTAATTTCATCCACAGGTCTTCGTCTTCGACGCTTTTCTCACCAGTAAAGAAGCTATTGAAACAATAATGATGGCGTTAGCTTCTGCTGTTACAAAATCAATTACATTTTCGATTCTTCCGATTACTCGTTGTTTTTCACTGTCTCTTTCTTGTGTGTTGTTTGTCGACAATAAAAAATGGTGTTTTGAACGTCGTGTTCTCATTTCGTGAATAGCTTTCCTGTTATTCTGATCTTTTCTTGTATCTACCTTCTGGGATGCTTTTCTCCACAAAACAGGCAGTCCGTTTGGATATTACAAACACCTTCGATTACAGATCGTAATGGCAAATCTAACGCATCTTGAAATGAATCACTACTCGATTGTTCTGTACTGTCCCTTTCAATAGTACATTTCCGTGTGTAGGTTTATGCCATGCAAAATGTACGGTAATGCTACTCGTATTGAAGTAATTAGAATGAAGTCCATTTTTGCCAGAAATAGACCTACTAGCATCATACAAAGTCTTAAGTCCACGACTTACTTCTACAGTATCTCCAGAACTTGGCAACGTATTTCCACAAAGGACACACAGTCGACCTTGTTCCACTATCGACGAGAACTATCGTTGCTGTCGAACTCACGACACCTTCAACCATCACTAAAACAAACCCGTATACATTGCCTTTAGCTGCTACAATTTAATGCTCAAACCATTCTCAGTTACGTGATGACCGAACGTAAACTGAGAAAATTGGCAACGAAAGAGGAAGGTAGGGACAAGGGCTTCCAACTAAGTTTGCGCAACACGTGAACAGCCATACTTAACTCTGTTTTATTTGACGTTGACTTTTTTTTTTTACTTATTTCAGCGTGCGAGAAATAAAGAATGAGAAAACATTAAGCACATTTCATTGTTATTATTAATCGCAAGAGTTTTATAAATTCCTTCCTTCATCGATGTAAAACCTTTATTTAAAGTTGTATAAACTTTAAAATAAAGAAAAAAATGAAAGTGTTTTTTTTTATGAATATTTCGAAAATATGCCTTAATTGAATTATTAATAGATAATAACCCATTCTAGTGTGCATATTTTGGCATTTAGAAAATGAAAATCAATGTATATTTGTTCAAGAAATAGGAGCAAATGTCAAAGCGTATATTTATTGCGTCGCTATCTTTAGACGCCATTAGAAAGTGAAGCCGGCGTGGGATCGATGGGGACTTTTAATATGTTTTAAGGTTTGGTTTGAAATATCGATACTGACAAATTCAGCTTTCATTTAATTAGTCCGATATCGAAGCCTATCTTTCTTGGCCTATATTGGAACAGTACTTAGAAGCTCTGACGTCAGAAATATAAATCACCAGCCGAACCTAAAAGCAAGCTGAGGTCTGTGAATAACAAGTTCTTCCAGGCGTGTACAAAAATTGTTGTCGTTGTAGAAAAGTGTCATATTTACTTGCAAAACACGCTTTTGAGTAGTTATCGTGCCTGAATTTTTACCATAAAATTAAAAAAAAAAAGTATATTCTCGAAAATTCACGCATTTATAGACTAAAAGTATTCCACAATGCTCAAAGCATATTGTAATAGGCGGTCACTGTCAGAGGCGGATTAGAGGTGCTATAGCCCAGGGATCCACTCGTTCAGAGGCCCCGCCAAAGATAAATCAGTTACCCTTACGACTACAGGCAGGGATGTATTTAGGGGGTGGGTCCAGGCCCCCCAAAGCTCAGATTATTATGAAAAAATAGTGTAACTTCAGGCGTAATTACACATATATTTCATGGCCAGACACACCTTAGACCCCCGCTCCCCAGGAAGCCCTTGGGGTCCTCCAAAAACCAAATTCTGGATACGTGCCTGACTACAGGGGATAGGTAACAGGACGCTAAGAGTCCAGGGTGGATGTCAATAGCCCAGGGCCCCCAAATAGCACTGATCACAGTTAGTTACCGTAGTTCGTACCCCAATAAATAGTAACTTGTCGGTACAAGAAAAAGTATTGTCTATCAGGGTATAAAATTTTAATACAATGAAACATTGCCATAATCCTTTTCCTGCTGTACATGTAAAACTCTTTTTTTAGTTAGAAAATAAAGGTAAAAAAGTACGAAAATTACGCAAATGAACGCATAAATAGATACAGGAAGAGCAGTTTTATGGTGACAATCCCGGAAAAGAATTTATAAATTGAATGACAAATTGACAGCACATTCAAGCTCAATGCTTCCATTCTCTGATTTCGTTGAACGGGAACGAATATTTTTTACAGATGAGAGGAAGTGGGGAAAGATAGGACAAGGGTTGAGGTTAAAGCTTGTTCCACGTATTATTCAAGAAAAAAAAAACACTAAAAAAAAGGCTGGAAATTTCCATATTTCTAAGATTTTTTTAAATTTTATTTTTAAGACCTTTAGGTAACTTTGACTTAGGTCGGATGGATGATAATTGGTGGAATAAAAAAGTGGGAGAAAACGGGACAATCCTGAGAAAACCCACGCCCACGGTGTTTGTCCACCACAAAGCCCACATGGCACAAGCAGGGTTTCAACCGACGATCCCAAGCGCCAGAGGTGAGCGCTCTATCCATTGAGTCACCGCGCTCCTATAGTCTTTATGTGTAAAACTACTTTCTCTGTTATTTACACAGTTCTTACAGCCGGAAAACTGAGCTGCCTTTTGCGTGTCTAAGCTCAACAGTCAATACTACTATCCTTCGGATGCTCCAGGGTTCAGGGGAAAATATTAGTGAATAAATTATAAGTATCATATTCTATTTTATAGTCAGAACTGGATTATTTCAACTGGATTATTTCTTCTCCTGATGGTTGCACTGCTTCTGTGTGGTGTGAAATCCTTAGATCAGCGTTTCTCAACCTTTTTCATACTGCGACCCCCTTTCCCCAGGTCTTCTAGCCGGGGACCCCCTTCCATCATGCTTTCTAGCCGGCGATTCACAATTATTTTATTTTGTGTAATATTTGCTTTTTATTTCAAAACATAACAGTTTATTTCCTGCATTTATAATAAATATCCTAATTATATTATCCAAAACTATTCAACAAACTACATTGTCTTTAGTAATTATTAAAAAGAACAAGCAAAATAAAATACTTTCTTTGAAATTTATTAGTGTTAACCTATAAAAGCCTAGTTAAATTATTTTTTCACCTTCCCTCGCGAGTCCCATGCACACATCCCGCGACCCCCAGGTTGAGAAACTCTGCCTTAAATCAAAAGTAGAAATGCAGCGTTTTAATTGAAAAGCATATTTTCTGAGATAGATATTTTCTAAAATTTGTCTAGTAATTTAATTGTACTTGTACATGTAAAAAAAATATATCTTTAAGCTTCAATACAAGTAGATCTTCCCGCTTTTTTCGTTTTACGTTAATTATTCAAATTTCAGTACAGGAAAACATAAATCAACTCTTACAAACCAAAGTTCGTTTCGTCCTTCAATAATGAGTACAATTAGTTTTAATTAAATGATGGTAGTAACTGCAGGATTGTGTGCAGACACTTTTGGGACATTATTCTGTCCCAAAAGTGTCTGCACACAGTCCTGAGTTTACTGTTAATATTTTATTAAAACTAATTGTACTCATTATTGAAGGACGAAACGAACGTCTGTGAGAGTTAATTTATGTTTTCATGTACTGAAATTTGAATAATTAACGTAAAACGAAAAAGGCGGGAAAATCCACTTGTATTGGGGCTTAAAATGCTTAAATTAGTACAACGGACCGAAAATTTAAGCTGAAAGTAATCTTCTGAAAATCCTCTTAAATTGAAATTACGGGCTCTGTGGCTGCGTCGTTCTAGTGACTTACCTGGAGAGAGTGGCAGCGAATTGGAGTCTCTCTCAAGTCGTCCATGCTGAATGAGTTTTTCCAGGGATTCTCCCAATCCTTGTATGGCGAATATCAGTATGGAACTTAGAAGAAGGCCTCTACCTTGCTTATGCTTCCTCCCACGGAAATAGGGAAGAAATAGACGCATTGGTCTACAGACCAAACGCGATTTAAAAGGTAGAAATTCCAATTGTTTTTACAAATTACGGTAAATATAAAAATGTTCGTTACGATGTAGAAACTATAATATTTTCTTTACACTTTATGTCTATATCTTCCAATGTTGCAAATATTGAGAAAAGTTTATCCGAGCAAAAGCACCAGAGGTGCAAAAAGTTCAGCCAAGTTCTTGAGCCCTAAAAAGTGATGAAATGGAAGACGGATGAGCCAAGTTCGTTGGTGACAGCATGTAAGAGGAACACTGGAACTTGGCGCGAGGTGGCAAGGTTCATAATATTCGACTTCGAGCCTTAGGTTGGTGGTGGTGGGTTTTAGGGCCGCCACCAGCCTTATGGCTTGAAGATCATGAGCCTTGCCATCTGGCGCCAAGTTCCAGTGTTCCTCTTACATGCTGTCACCAACGAACTTGGCTCATCCGTCTTCCATTTCATCACTTTTTAGGGCTCAAGAACTTGGCTGAACGTTTTGTACCTCTGGTGCTTTTGCTCGGATTTCACAGCTTTTTCTACGTGTATAATATCGTTGTCGGAACTGTAATACCCCTATGAGGCAAACTATGAATTTTTCACGAAGGACAAAAAACTGATTTCTGGACTAAAGTCTGAAATACAATTTAGGTACTTAAAAGCTGCTATATCTCAAAAAGTAGTTTAGGATGTTTCCACATGACTTTTCCTACAGTATGCACAATACACAGAACTATAAACTGGTACCAAAACATAAAAGGTTAAAAAAAATCCACATGCAGTTCCAATGACGATATATGTATACTAGCTTCGCTGCGCACCTTTATCATAACCAGATTCCCGGGGGATTGCCTCCATGGTGCAGATCTTCCCCGTACCGCGGGGGCTTCACCCCTGTAATCTACTCGTGATGGGACACATTCAAACCAAATTTCGTTTCTCTAGCTTCAGTGGTTTGGAAAATGGGCTCTGGGCGACCATTTTGGATTAAAGGTGGCGAAATTTTTAACGTTTTCTTATGTTGTCGTGACCTAATCGTGATGGTACACCTTCATATATTTAATTTCTCTATCTCGGACGGTTTGGAAAATGGTTTTTGGGCAGCCATTTTGAATCAAAGATGGCGACTTTGTCAAAATCTTGTAATATTTTCCTAAAATACTCTTGATAATACATATTTATGCCTAATATCGTATCTCTAGCTCAAACGGTGTGGAATATGGATTATGAAGTCCGCTATTTTGCTTCCAAAGTTTGTGTCTTTGGAGACACTGTAATATTTTCGTAACCTACTAATGATAATGTACCGTCATTCTGTAATTCGTTTTTCCGTCTCCAGCCGTTTAGGTTGTGTACTCTATGGAAATTTCGTTTTGGCGGCCATTTTGGAATCTAGATGGCAACTTTTTCAAGATTTTGTAATATTTTCTTAACCTACTAGCGATGATGTACCTTCATACCGAATTTCATTTTTCTAGCTTCAACCATTTAGGCTGGGTATTCTTTGAATTTTTACGTATGGTGGCCATTTTGAATACAACATGGCGATTTTTTTCAAAATGTCGCAAATTTTTCTTTACCCCTACTTATCATTCTCCACCTTCATGCCAGATTTCATGTTTCTAGCTTATTCCGAACACCCTAAACAATATGATGAGTGAGTCAGTGAGTGTGAGTCAGTCTAAAATATGCAATTTCAGGGGTTCACAACTCGAATATGCGTCAAGCTACGAATATGAAATTTTGCACACCTGCACATATTTGCCATATCTCCTTAACTTTGAAAGCTCATATTCCTATCTTTAACATCCTTTTTCTTACGGGGCCTCGAAATCGCAGATTTCGCCAAAAACTCTTGTTCCTGTATTTCATTCTTTTGGCAGTGCTGACGTTTTGTGACGCGGAGGACTTGGCTGCATGCACTGCCGTGCATGTTGATACAAATTATAAATTTTACGATATTCTTACGTTTTTAATGGGGCTGCGTGTTATTTTTTCTCCAGGTTTGGCAAGAATAAAGGGACTTCATGCAGTGTGTGCAGGGTTGATTTTATGCATAGATAATTTACAAATTAAGCGCATAATTTTGTGGAATACATACACAACTCAGTAATAGACCTTGTTTATTACCGTTGATAATGTGGACAAAATCACTTGAAAATAAATTTTATTGATCCTTAACTATCGTAAATGCCATTAGGCATGGAGGTGGTGCATGGAGTTTGGACATGGTTTCAAAGATTTATAATTCGTTGGCAAGACAGAACATGCACCTTATATAAAAACTGGATTTATATATACCGATATATTATATCGTGGTAACGGAGAATATGAATGTAAGGAAATTGAACCCAATTTTTATTGTAGCTTTGCCGCTAAGAATTTCATATAGGCCTACATTAACTCAAGTTTGCTTTAGAAAATACTCGGAATAACGATATAGTTCCGGTATTCTCCTATTTTCCTTTTAGATCCATCAATTAACAGAATTTCAATTAAAGTTTACTTTATTTCTCTCGTCTCCACCAATTAAGAGTGCACTTTTATACATTTATATTTCAGGCCAGTACAACCACCCCTCTTCCCCTGCCGTGAATCTTCGCACCTGTAAATTTTTCTATCATGGGAAATCCTTGCAATTAAAATTTCATATTCGGAAATTACAGACTGGAGACCAATTAACACAAAAAGTAAAACACATCATAAAGTTCTTAGATACCCTAAATAAAATCTTCAGTAAAGTTTAATGATAGCCTTGACAGCTTGTGTTATAAGTCAGATGGTAAGTTTCACTAACCTTTGTTAAGAATTTAACGAATTGTTAGTTAACGAATGTTATGTATTTTAAAGCGTTTAAAGTTATCTAACGATTCGTTCAAGTCTAACCAAGATTGGTGACACGCACCAAGAGACATAAGGGCTAGTACCGAGCCGCCGTAGCTCAGTGGTAGAGCGTTGGCATAGCATTCTGGAGGCCGTAAGTTCGATCCATAGAGTTTAAAAAACCTCCACTGGAGGCAGAACTGGCGCCACCGTCTACGTGGTTTTTAATTCCCACGTAGTGTTTCTTATCCATTTTTGTTGCGATGTTAAATTTGTTTCTATTGTTCTTAATAGTGTAATCAAGGTGTCCCTGGTTAGATTCCCGGTGGGGACACAAGTGGTTAGGAACCCACTTTAAACATGGGGCCCATCCTTAGGACGTCATCTGCATGCGATGGAAGGCAATGGCAAATTACTATCGGTTCACCTAGCTCAGGGACCTTCAGGTCAAGACCTACCTTCGGGCAGTACACCTATCATCATCATCATCATTGTTGTTAATAATTTAATAAGCCTTTTCAACAGCACATTACTTACTGAGCCTCCGTAGCTCAGTGGTAAAGCTTTGGTGTAGCATTTGGGAGGTCATGGGTTTCATTCCAGCGGCCGACCATCCTGATGAAGGGTTTTCCAGGGTTTTTACTCAGTCACACCAAGAAAATGCTGGGATAGCACCTTGAGCATAGGCCGTGGCCAACACCTTCCCAAATCTTTTCCCCTCCCCTATCCCGGCCTAAGCCTTAGATGCCTAAAGGCCATAATTAAAATTCAATTCACTAGGGCTAATGTTTGCTGCCTTCTTGAAATCCTTCGGCGATATAGTCAATGTTTTAGTAGGATATTTCTTCGTTTTCGTTAATGTTAAGTCCATACTGAACTACGCACGTATGTTTTCCACGTTTAAGCACAGATAAACTATTTAATTATCTAACCACAGAAAAATAGTTTATCTGTGGTTTAAGTACTGCTAAATATCAGTCGCTGATTTTTTAAATCATCCTTCTCACACTACACGTTGTTTATTAGTTTATGGAGTACTTTTGTCATTAAAAAATATATTTACGGTATTTCCTCTCTTACTGATGAAATACAAATTGCATTTGAACATAGCAAAGATATTCTTAAACAACACTTTCATACGTCGAAACGTGCTTACACTGAAAAATATCCTTTGCACCCAAAACTCTTCACACCGAAACATCCTTACATTTATATGTGTACATGCGTGCATCGGGAAATCCTACACCGAGAACCCCTCCAACGAAATATCCTGCACACTGAATCAGAAGAGCGAAAATTCTCAATCTTTTTTCGGTGTAAACGTTTGAATTTTATTTACAGCTTTTAGGCAACTTTGGCTCAGGCCTAATAGATGATGATTAGATAATTGATGGAATGAAGAAAGTTGGGGAAACGGGAGAAACCCGATAAAACCAACGCACACGATGTTTGTCCACCATAAAGCCCACCTGACATGAGCCGGAATTCGAAGACCCCACGCACCAGAGATGAGCGCTCTACCACTTAGCCACCGCAGTCCACGAAGAGAAAGTTATTTCATCGAAAATTCAATCGAGAAATTGCTTTTCAAAGTTTAGAACACGTATATGCTACTGGGATAGTGAGAAGTTAATCCCGTTTAGTTACAACTGACAACAGAAGACCTGAACTTTTCTCAGTGACAAAAGAAATTCCAGAAGGCGTCAGGAGTAAGATATACAAGAAATCTTCGAACGTTATTCTCAAGAGCTAGACGAGATTAAAGTTTCTTTCCAAGCCATTCTTTCTCAGTGTCTGGCTAGCATAGGCGATAAGACATTGGATAGCTAGCCCGAAGGTAGCAGGTTCAAGTTTTTTTTATTCCTTTTCATTAATTTCTTTCTTACCACTTGTGAACAAATGATCATTGTTGCTTCCTTTTACATTCTCAACATTTTACGACGTCATTGTCATGTTCAAAAGATGAAAATTTTATCTGAATAGATGGATATTCATTTTAAAAAGATTACGTTCGAAAAGAACTACCATAGATCCCCCCTTTTTTTTTCGAGTGGAAATTTCTCATCTTTCCTTCGATAAAAATCCACTCTAAAAGACTGGTTCCTCTTTCTGATTTCGTAAGATGAAATATTGCGCTCATTTCGAGCGGAATCCCGCTCTTCCGAATTTAATATATATATAACAAAACGTCCTATTCTGGTTTCTCGCAACCATTATCCAAGAAGTTGTAATATCTAGTTCAGAAATCTTTATTGACTTTGCAAATTGGATACTAGTTACTTGATGCCCCTCGTATACTTGTTTGATAGGCAGTTAGACAGACAGACAGCTGTTAAAATCCCATTATACTTCCTTTCACCGCAGAAACAAAATCCCCGTTGCCAAACTAATCAAGCACGTCTCAAAAGTAATTATTTGATATGGTTTTTGAACGTCGCCTGTAAATTAGACAACCCAAATTGCATAAATGAACTTTTGGATAGCTAACCTCAAGGCTGTGGAGAACAAAAAATTCAGTTTGCATTCTCCTGCGTATCTAATAGCAATTATGGCCATCCTGTTTTATTAGACTTTTTATTGTGTTAGGAACGATTAGTGGAGATTAGAAAGGTCAGGTTTGGTTCTTTTCATTATCCCCGATAGTACGCCGCCATTTTTAACGTTGTCTTACGACCTTTCTTACTATTGTGATCGGCGTGACAAGGACGAAATCACACATCCTCCGCGAATACCAACAGTGAGATAAGTAAAATTGTCGTTTACAACACAACAGGGATATTAAACTATAATAAAGATCATGCTATATCATTCAGTTCGCAGTCTTTCGCAAATTTATGACATTCTACTGCACATTATTATAGAAAGAGATAAGGAGGACATCTACTGTTGAGCAAATCAAAGACATTAAATCAGAAACAACGTTCTTTTGTCATCAGACGTTTCACCGTGCATTGTGTATTCACTACGTGATGTTCGAATGATACAATACACATCTTTGAGAAACAGTTGCGTGCGATATTTTAGATAATAAACGTACACTGAGAAAATGAGTTTGTATGTCAGGAGGTTTTTATTGTTTACGTATATTGTCTGTTGTTTATAATGTTGAAAATTGATAACATTAAAACGAAAAGGCGTTCATGACTATTAATACCTCCTAAAACTACAGGATTGAAACACAGTTTTGTGCCCCTGTACAAAGACAAGACTGCCAATGTTATAATTTTACTGGCTTGTCATTACTACGCTCATTGTGCAATGATGAGCAATCTGTGCCCCGTTATTATTCAGTGTTATTCACTAACACAAAGAAATAGGACTACGCTGTCGCTTTCTCTGTGCGTTTGCAGTAAAATTAGCGGCAACACTTATCGTATTGTTTTAAGTTAAGCGAAGCTAATGTAATGACGGGCCATAGTAATCTACTCCGTTCTCCACTTAATCCTATTCGTTTGCAGTCATCATCCAAACAATTGATAGAGTCTATTAACTATTATGCTTAACTTAGATCTCCAGATGAATTATAAAGGAGCCATTTGTATATGCCAGGTAGACTTGCTCGATGTGCTACTGTCAAAATAATTATAATGTACTATGATTATAATGGTGGAAAACAAGTATTTATTCCGTTTCAGAAAGAACCAGTCCTAATAAATCTATTACCTATTGGTCCATATGGTGTTATTGTATACCTAAGTTCCAAAACTTTTAATCTTGCGTCTCCTCTGTAGACTTTGCGAAATCCATGCTTTTCCACTCACCCGATCGAAAGGTGGTACCTGCAGTACTAGGGCTGATTTTCATGCAAGCTTGCGTTGTTTGCGATTTGGGTGAGTAACCAATTAAGACACATGTTTTAAGGCTCCCTATTACGTGTTCTACGTGTAACACATGTTTCAATTGGCTACTCATCAAATCGCAAGCTTTCATGAAAATAAGCCCGTAATCCTGTGTGTCGCTCATTCTCACGCAGGCTCAGTACTGCTTGAACCATAAAGAGTACTGAAAAGCCATTCCCTGTGAATTACTTAGCTTAGCCTAATGATTAACGTATCAGAAAATTGATTCGGTGGTCCAGGGATCGAATCCTGGCATGGTTATATTTACCTGACGTGCTGTCTTTTGTTCACAGCAGCTTCCCAATTGCATCACAATGTTGGATGGGCACTGTTCCATGCCCTCTCGCTTTGGAAAAAAAAAATCCTTGGCAGAGCTGGGAATCGTTCCAGACCTCACGATCAGCATTAAGACATTTAATAAAATTAATGACCATTGGTTAGGTTAGCTACATTGAGAAAAAGTCAGGTTCGGTGTTTTATTATTATTATTATTATTATTATTATTATTATTATTATT
>JAGDQP010003558.1:55835-92831 GCA_022664845.1 Lepisma saccharinum
CCCCCCCCCCCCTTCGTTTTGTTATTTTAGAACGACAAAACATTTTTTTTATTACATATCTTTGGCTATGTTGGGGCATATTAAGAAATTTGCAGAGGGAGTTACCTCTAAAACTTAATTTAGTGACTTCGTTGCCGAAAACTTTGTCTTTATGATCTGAAATTTCAGACTTAATAACTCTACGCAAGTGATTTATGGAATATTTATAAACCAAGTCTCCAGTATTTTAAAATATTTTTTACGTAAGTTATTTCTAGTTTTAATTAGAGATAAAAGAAACCCGGTAGTTTATTTAATTGAACGGGATGTGGGTTTTAGATATGGATGCATTCATCAACCTGTGAATTACCTCTGTGAGATTATTAATAGTCCGATTTGCAGCGTGCTTTTCGATCGCTCTTTATACTACTTCCACAAACGCCCAACAGATGCCACTAATCACGATTGTCCCTCTGCCCAGATATACTGTAATGTCAGCATTCGGATTCAATTCCCGCTCAAGGCAGCGAAAAACTTCTTTGTCTGTTTTTCACATTACTTTATAGTACATTACAAAGCTCATATTTTATATTTCTGTAGCAGTGAGCTATACTGTAACATAGTGGAGGGCTCGATTATATTATGGATATAATTAGTATCAGAAACCAGACACAAGAGGGAACAGTTTAGCTCGTTTGTATATTAGTGCAGTCATTTGAGAAAAAATACCTTTAAAAACTCAAAGAAGCATGGGACTTAGTATATATGCAGTTTTTAGCTACCCGAAAAACATACTAAATGTTCTTAGAAAAAAAAACGTGCTACAGCCACCATCTTGGAAAATGGTGGCCAAAATTAAGTGTTTTTTTTTTCTATTTTCGCGGGAACTAAGCATCACATCGAAAAAAAGTTTCAAATGAAGTTTGTTCAGGATAAAATTATGAATTTGTTGTAATTACTGTTTTGTCATTTGATCACTCCTATTTCTTCACAGTAATGCTCTGTTCAAGTTTCTAAATGCAACATTTTCTGCTCTGAAAACAGTACTTTTGTACATAACCGTTTATTGTTTTTTTTTCAAATAGATTAAAATTTAAGTGAGGGTTACTTGAAATTTGATGATATTTAATTGTTAGTGCCTACATTTTGTACTGATGTTATCTTTTATGTTATTTCTTCACAGAAAAATTGTGTAATCAATTTAGGAAAAAACTTTTGCGAGCAGTTTATGTTGTTGGCATTAAGTTCTACCTTCATTATTTTTAACATGGTAAATTAAAATAGAATATTATGACAATCAGTTTAGCTTTTGTGCCATTTTGTGGCTTCTGGTCAACCAAAAAATGGTCTTAACAACAAAGACTTGTAATTTTTATGATGAACAAACTAATTTAAAACACTTTTTGAAGTGCGGCACTAGTTTCCGCGAAAAGTAAAAAAAAAAAAAAACTTAATTTTGGAAGCCATTTTGCAAAATGGCGCCCGTAGCACAACTTTGATTTATGGGGACTTTTTCACATGTTACTTGGGTGGCGAAGTTCTTTCTATACACCAAGTTTCATGCTTTTAAGAATTTTTTCACCGATCTAACGACTTTGGCTTCTGAAGAAAAAAAAAAAGTCGTTTCCTTTCGATGTCATTTTGTGGCTTTAGGATTGGTCAAATGAAAAAAATTGGTACTTACAAAAAAAAAGATTGGTAATTTCATGATGAACAAACTTCATTTGAAACTTTTTTCGATGATGCTTAGGTTTCCGCGAGAATTGAATAAAAACAATTTTGGCCGCCATTTTCCAAGATGGCGGCCGTAGCACAAGGTTTTTTTTAGAACTTTTAGTGTGTTTTTCGGGTAGCTAAAAGCTACATTTATACGAAGTTCCATGTTTCTATGAGTTTTTTAAGGTAATGGGGAAATTTTTACCTAAAATCACTGCACTACATTCCCAGTTCAATCCAAAGTTCACTAAACTTTCAGTTCAAACTCAGATTATTATATTTACGTTTGTTGTCAGTGTGTGGACCATTTTATTTTAAATTTATATCTTACTCTTGAGTTACACAAATGAACATGAATGGGCTACGCCTTTAGTACGTAGTTCAGCATACGCATAACTCAGGTATTAGGAATAAATTTAAAAAAAATAGGCCACACAGCGACAACACGCCTAAAAAAAAGAATAAATGAAAGTTTGGCTCATTTTGGATTAAACAAAAAGTGACTAAACAAGGTTAACTGTTTCGTCTTGTGTCTAACTTCAACTAGTAATCGATCGCTCCAGTATCATTAAGTATAGATCAATGTTCTGTATGTATGTGGGTGGGTTTGTTCATTGTTCAAGTACACACCATTGGACCAATGTTCGTCAAATTTCGGTGGGCTCTTCGCTTGATCAAGGAAAAACCGTAGCATGTATCCTCCTAATATATACACTGAATGGTCATAATCCATGGAATAACTACCAAATTCATCGTGACTTCAAATCTACACCGTTAGATCCATCTGTATCATATTTTGCGTGGGGGACTTTCGTTTGACCAAGGAAAGATCGTAGGCAACTTTCTCTTCCAATATATACACTTAATGACTATGTAACATCAAGCAAGTACTTTTGACACCACTCCAACAGGCGAACGTATCAGCCAGAATTTATAAATATTAAATAATTAATCTCTTAACATGATGTGTTCGTCGCTGCATAAAATCTTATCAATTGTAGTTAGATAACCTAAGTTTTCCGTATTCTAATATGTATTAGTTTAAGTTCTCATAGTATAGACCTACTTTCTGAAAGCTTTAAATATGAATAAGAATATGTATATATTTTACCCTTAAAGTTAAATTTGAACAGTTAAAGTAATTAAATGGTTAAATGTAATTTGATATTCTGTCAATGAATCTATAGCAATCGACCCCTTGGTCGCCGTTCGTTACAAATAACTTACCACAGTTAATAATTTTAAAAGGCGTTCAGGTGCCTTAAATTTTCACTCTGTGTTATCCTTACACCACTTCATTTCGAATAGTCCTTTAGAATTAAAAAATAGACTTTTGCATATTACAACTTCTACCGTTAATACTATTATGATCGGACGCTAAAAAGTACAGAGTTGTGAACGAAACTGCTCTATTTTGCAACGTTGGCAGTTAGATACTTACGCAAAGTGTGACAAGTTTTTAGATTCATTCCTAATATATATATATATATATTAGCCGATAGTCTACAAACGTAGTGACAATTTCATGGATTTTGTAGTGCATGGTACACGGCTAAATTTTAGGCCTAATTTTCATGAAAGCTTACGTTGTTTGCGACTTGGGTGAGTAGCCTATTGAAATGCGTGTTACACGTAGAACGCGTAATAGGGGGCATTAAAAACACGTGTTTCAATTGGCTATTCACCCAAATCGCAAGC
The DNA here is from genome assembly GCA_022664845.1 of Lepisma saccharinum. Taxonomy (NCBI): domain Eukaryota; kingdom Metazoa; phylum Arthropoda; class Insecta; order Zygentoma; family Lepismatidae; genus Lepisma; species Lepisma saccharinum. The sequence goes on from JAGDQP010003558.1 coordinate 59,229, forward strand.
TTTCATGAAAATCAGCTCTTAGTCTTAGTTGTCTAAAGACCATAAAGGAAATTGTATTCACTTAGGACTAGGTCTACGAAGTCCCGATAAGCGTTCGGATAACTTTATCCTACCGATAAGTCAAATTTAGTGTTCTACAGTCTCCAGTTAACAGTTATCCGCCGTATAAGTCCTGGATAACTTATCGGATAGATGAAGTGACCGATAAGAACTTTTCCAGCAGATAAAGAGAACATAAGAAAAGATATTTACTCTTTAAGGCCTTTAGGCAACTTTGACTCAGGCCAGATGGATGATTGGTGAAATGAAGAAAGTACGAGGAATCGGAATAACCCCGAGAAAACCCTTGTATGTAGTATTTCACAACCACAAAGCCCACATGGAAATACGCGGGATCGAACTGAAGACCCCAAAGACAAGAAATAAGCACTGAGTCACCGGGGTTTGTAGCAAATTGAAAGGAAGATACCTAACAATTTTTGTGAGTTGATACAGGAATTCTCGGCCATTGTCTGTAACCAGATACACTTTCCTCCGCTCCCTTGCTTAATACAATGTTTAATGGCGTCTAGCAATCCAATATAATTGTAAAATAAGTTAATGACATTACCGTTTGAATGAAACGAAGGCTATTATGTAATTAGCGGCAGCCAATTATTCTACCATATGTACGCTTTATACCACTCATTCCGTTGCAGATAATTTTCATTCTCTATAAACACCTTAAGACAACCTTACGAAAAGATATATATTATTATATCGTTAAATTAACACTCGAGTCGATCAGCACAGAGCAAACATGGCAACATACGGAGGAATACTAAAGGCGTGACTTTGTGTTACGAGTGCTGTATTTTTTTTTAAAAAAAAAGGTCAATGTCGAGTAAGCGAAAACAGGTTATATATTTTTTTCATCAACCGCGACGCACATGACGTTTAGCAGTTGTTCCACTATCCGCCCTCAACGCGGAAATATTGAAATTGTCCAAAACACTTTTCGCTCTCACTCTCATTTCATACTTTTATGACTAAATTTTGTTTTATTTAGCATTACAACACTTCCAGACTGCAAGTTTTACATTTTTTGGCTGCCACGAATTCCACCATATTCGAAGTAATTAAGTGACGGCCGTAAGGCCGCGCAATAATATAACAGCTCGCCTGTAATGTTATTGCATGTTATATTGGAGAGAAAGGAGTCTCCGTCTTCTTCGGACGTTTCATTTGGAACCATAAATGAAGAAGTCACAGGCGATGTCTGTGAAAGGTGATATGCATCACTTATAATGAAATATCTAACCTGACTTTTCTCTAACCAGTCTTTATTCGCTATCGCTCACTGGACATACTGTTCGTGTTTTAGGATCGAAACATCAATGTTTATATAGAAATAAACATGATTCCGAACCTGTGACCTTTTAAGTTCAAAAAAATCAGGCCCGACATAGACTCAAGTAATACCGAGGGGGAAGTTAAAGTTCCGTGAAGTGTGGTTCCGTTCTTGAAATTGATATTCCATTTTATACGAAACATCGTTGACTCGCGTCTGCGGAACTAGTGCCCAAGCCTACAAACGAACGTGAGGAATTACAATGTAACATCACCTTATTGAAGAAAATAAGTACCGTATAAACTCGCTCAAAATACGAAACTATACCGCGTGTATACAGGCCAACGGACTAATTTCTCGACCTTGATTTCATAGCATAGAAAGGAGTGTTATTTCATCTGCAACGCGATAGTTCTTACAGTATTCGGTTCTTATTCCGTATCGGGGGCCCAGTCTAACATCACCTATCCTAAACTAAACTAACCAAGAAAATTTGAAAACAAGAAAATGTAAAAAAAATGTTTAAAAATCTTATGTTTCTTGGTCTCCCTACTCTGAACTTTACCCCATTATGCGGTTAAAAGATAACAGGGACACCGGTACGACAGTCGTTATTCATTTTGTTCAGGAGGCTACTATTTTGTTCGCGCTTTTTGGTACGCAGACGCTCCGACAGAGAGCGCTGCAGCACGAAATCCCTGTGTTGCCGAACTTCCGAGTTAGTATGCTCCCGATAGCAATCGGGAGGATGAGTATATATTGTAGAATGCTTAAATGTTATCGGGAGGTTTTATCCCCAGGTTAACTATCCTGCAGATAACTATCGGATACTTTATCGGGACTTTGTCGACCTAGCCCTTAATAGCCAAATCTTCCATGGGTTCCTTTAAATGGATCCTGTTTTGATAAAATAGTAAAACAATCCAGCAAATCATAGACGGAGCACTCTGTTCGTTAATCACATAGAGTTAGGAATAGAATAGAGGCAGTGTGAGGCTGTTTTCTTGGCGATGGGACTGAAGCCAAGAGACAGAAGGGACGAAGCACTTCCACCACATTGACTGGCTTCATATTTAGAGGCCCTCTATACCGAGTATTACTTTCTCACTCTTTCCTATTGGAAGAGAAACTTATTAATGAGAAGCGCACATGTCAGATGAAACCTCCAAAATAGCTATCGTTGTTCGAAAAGACAAACAGCTATTTCGCAGAGATTAGAATTGTAAAAGGGATCCCAGATATGTTGTGTTGTATATTGTAGTCATACGACAGAAATGTGCGTTTCAAAAAGGTCACCAACGGACCCACATTACTCGGTATAGATAGATGAATTCTAATGGGGGCTACACAATATGGCTGATGAAAGCACACTCTATTCTATTCATAACTCTATGGTTAATCAGCATACAAGTTCTCTCTCCAGCATTGAAGTTTCGACGCTATTGCCGTACTGTTGATTTACCGATAACGCCATCATCATAAACTTGTTTGCTTGGATGATAAGTCTCACATGGTCCTTAATTTTGTATTAAGAAATCGAATCACATATCTTATTTCATACATGGCGAGCTTTTTTCTACGTTCTTGTTCGTTTCAAATACGAACAGATATAAATGCTGCTACCGTGATAAAGTAAGTAGGTCTGCTTTCCATGCACATGCTATTTGAGTGAAGAGCCAATAGAAATACTTGTTTAATATTTGTATTAACTACTTATAGAAATCGCAAGCAAAGCATGCGGTAAGCGCTTACATGAAAAGTCGACCTAACTTTAGTAACGAAGTACGACAAACAAGTGATTTCGATTGGCTGACTTCGCATTTTACAGGTGATCTACTTACCTGTGTACGGGGTATGCACAAAGTGACTAAATTAGGAACCATTATTGTATTAGAATAATTTACATCTATTTATTACTTTCTTTTCAAAATACTTTGTTGCCAAAGGTATACAATGTGTGCTCTATTATTTTTGACAAAAATGGATCTAAATCGTTAACTTATTTTCTTTTCAGGAGAAGTATCCAGCTGATTGCAATGAGTATCATGTAGAAGATCTCAAGGCCACCACAGAATACTATCATAGTGAACTTTGAACTGCGTAACAACGCCAACTATTAGCACACAAAAGACTTAATTAAATAATCTAGCAGTGCTCTCAGGGCGTGAACGGGAAAGGTGGTATATAATGTAATTTAATTTAAAATGTAAAAAAAAAAAAACAGACAACAAATGGGGATATACATAATATTAGGCAATGAGGATGGGTTTATCTGTGATGTTTTCTCGTGAGACACTGAACCAACTGCTCAACACCACGAAGAACTTTTATTTAAAAGTGTGTAGTACTTTTTTTCTCAATCGAAATCTGCATTAAAATTATTTAAACGTGACGAGATTTTGCTCTGTGTTGTACCCAGTGAGAAAATAGTTTTCTTAGCTATGATTTAACGGCGAGTATTTGTGTTGCTTTTATTGTGCATAAAAAAATTAGCTGAAGCACAATTACATAAATTAATTTGTTCAATAGAATTAAATAACACTGTTCTCAAGGAATACTGATTATCAGTATTGATTGTACACTAAATTATTATTAAACTTTTGTGTTTTTTTTATAAATAAGAATATACAGGGTCTTTTTGTTGCAGGAGGTTTTTAACTTTAACAAGGAAATTTTGTTATAATTTTAAAGGTAATCAAACTAAAATATAAGCTAGCAAACACGCACACTCGAATTTCATTGTTTCAAAGGACATAATAAGGAAGTAACATTATTATAATATTCACTCATTATGTATCCAACTGTGACGCAACCGATTCTCGCCAATGAATTGATGTCTGTTAATAGATTCTGCGTATTTCCTTGTGGTTGTAAGTTGTATCGTAATAATAGAAAGGCATTTTTGCATAAAGACTAAGATTGTCGAAAGACTAATGTGTATTTTAGTTGTTTACTATTTTTTTCTTTGCAGAAAATCTTCGTAATTTCTAAATACTTTATTTTAAAGTAATCATTTCGGTTTAGTCAATAAAATCAGGCATTACGTTTTCATTAGATGTAATTTGTAATACTTTGTAAACTCTAGGAACACACAGCAGTGGAATTGGAGTTAATTGAAAACGAATACGTTTTATTTAACGCAAACAAAGTTACTGCTGATAATAGTAAATAATATATTATTTCATTGCAATTTATGAATTAATATATTCTATAGAAACTCGTTTTGTTTGAAAATTCTAAGAGCTCGTTTTGAAATATTAAATAATGCATTGTTTCGCGCATATTAATTTTGTAAAAGAATAATGTGGGACGTATGTCATAAAACATATATTTAAAAGGCACTTAAAAATCTTGCACAACTTAAAAAGTCGTAGTAAATTTATAGCAATTAAACTTCGTGGTACATTTATAATTCAATTTTTTATACCTTATCCAAACAGCTGTGCTGTTAACAAGGCATAGTTTCTTATGAGTATAAATTGCGATTACAAATGAAAACTGAAAGCTCCTATGGAACTATTTATATAATTGAGGACTTTTGTGGTCAAACAGTGATAACGCACATATTCGTAATTTTGATATATTAGCAATTGAATTTACTGCAAGTGCACGTAGATTATCATTTTTTAATTGAGTGTAACTCTGTCATTTGTTAACAAAATTCTACATCTTTCCGTAAGATGAGATATTAAGTCACTTAAAAAGGGTTAAAATAGCTAAAACCCGTTTTTTTCGTAATTTTGGAGGTTATCATTATCTCTCCCGCGAAATCTTCAATTCTACAAGTGTGCTGTTTGCTAGCTTCTGTTGTGCTCCTTCCTTATTTTATTTGTAAGGAAGTTCTGAGGCACAATTGTGTAACATGGACAGGGGAAGATGAAGACTCGCATCGTAGGTAGCCTTTCTCTTCTTCTTTCCTAAGACTGAATAATGTAACAAATTGTTTTGTGAATGAAAATAGATTGTGTATGCTTTTGATGAATGTGTGTTAAAAATATATACAATTTAAACATATTTTTATTCTTTGTTTTATTTAATATCTGATGGTTTATTATTTATTTAAAATGATTATTTTGTTAGGTTGCATTGCATTTATGAATAGTACGGTTAAGTACTCAATTTTTTGTACTTAATTATATAATTTATATCCCTTAAAGTTGGCTTTAAAACGTTTATCTAAACCCTTATTACACTTCAATTTCAGGAAATCATATTCATTATTTATTTCACTATCTTCTTTCAATTCATACCTCTCAATCATATATCGTATATTCTATAGCAAGTCCTAGCAATCCACATGCAAGTTTCTCTCAGCACAAATCGTAGTTTGTGTGTGCATGCAAAAACCTGATAAGTTACAATTCAGTTTCGAGAAAAACAGGTTTTAAAATCCGAGAAAGCATTCTTCCTTACGAAAGATTGTACAGAAGCATTATCGTTTGGACAACCAAATATTATTTTCGGACAACTATTCTTTTTAAACACATAGCTGGGCACGTGTAAGGTAGTTTTGGGAGCGTAAACTCATTTTTTTTTTTTTTTAGATGTCACCCACATGCACCCACTCTTGCATGCACCCACAGTACCGATTCTTATGTGTTGAATTATCCTGGAAGTTAAGCAACACCTCTATTGATGTGTTTCAAGGGTTTTATCAATCAATAGTTATACGTCAAACTAGTCAGTTAAAAACTGTTTCTGCCTACCTTTCATTGTATGTATCGTTAAGATACTACAACAAGTTTAGGATGAAAACGTACTGTATAAAGCGCAAACTTTCTGTCATACTTGGTGCCTTCGTTCAAAAGTTATTTCCGGACAAACAGAAAAAAGAACATACACACAGAGTCGATCTGAGAACAGCCTTCTTCCTTCTCAAAGTTCTTTTTTCAAGGAAGGTTAGAACGAGCTTGAGGTTGGGTTTAATCAATTTTCATTAAGAATTAACAAATCACTAAATAATATTAAAGCACTTTAAAATTCACTACGTTCGTTTATCAACGATTCGTTAATTTCTTAACGAAAGCTGATCAAATCCTTCACAAAACAATTCTGCAGCATTCCTCTATAGCAATTTCCTGTAAACTTCTGGAAGATCCCATTTTAATTTTCAAAGAAATAAGTTACTAATAGTATGTCATGCTTGATAGTCACCTGTATTGGAATAATGATCTATTATTGTGTATTCCATTCGTTTGGGATTCCTGTATCAGTAATTTGGTCTCTTCACATAAGCCGCCAAGTCGAAATGAACTTTATCGCTACCGTTTAATTTCAGCAGGACATTGTTTTCTTTCTACCTTCATATGTTAAATATCTATACTTGAAAAAAAAATGTAGGGTAAAGGCTCCAGTGATCGGCCAATGTTCACTAATTTAGATTCCACATTTCTCTTTTGGCCTAATACTTACGCCCTTTCATCCTCTACACCTTTCTCAACTAGAACTTAGAGCGGTAGAACGGCAGCTCTTCGAGTGAGGCTGGCAAAGGACACTGTTAGCGGCACTCTATGTATACAGCTAGTTTCGGATCTAGCGAACTATAGCCCAATTTTGATCTTGAACTTGCATTTGAAAGCTCTTTTTGCATACTAAGACAGAAACAAACGGGTCGATAGGACCTCCCTGGGACCCCCTAGGGCAGTGCGAAAGAAAATTAAAATTTTACATTTCTGATGATAGATAGCACTGACCCCAGACCATATAGCCGGCCGAAACTTTCGGAATCGTAATCTACGCTTCAATACCTTTCAAACGGTGTACACACGTCAAAATCGGTGAAGGGGTTCAAAAGTTACTTTTGTTTAAGCCGAATCACAGAATTTTCACAAATGATAGAAAAGTTTTCGTTTTTCCCCAAATGGATGGTACCGTGGGGTTTTGGGGATCAATTGCGGGTCCCAACAAGTTGGGATAAATCCAAGCTTATTTTTTGACGAGTTACCGTTTTCGACATACGGCCCAAAATCGGCCTTTTGTATGAAGACTATCCATTTTTTTTTAATAGGCAGCCTTACAAAATAAGTGATATCAGTGTAAAAGACCATTCGGGGTAAAGACAAAAGTGACGAAGTAGTTCTACTCACAAAAGAAGTGATATCCATTTTGCGAGTTACTTTTTTTGTGTCTTTATGGCGGAAGGGTATTAAATCTCTTAATTTTATTACAAAGCAAACATTCCCGTCATAGTGACACAAAGAAAGTAACTGGCAAAATGAATATTACTTCTTTTGTGAGTGGAATTTTTGCGTCATTCTTGTCTTTACCCCGAAGGGTTTTTTATACTGATACTATTTAACACGTATTTCATATGAAGATTGTTCTTAGGAAAAGAGGAAATTTTCACCAGTTGTCGTCCCCTTAGAACCAGCAGTCAGCCAGGTATGTACCAGTACTTGGACAAGTGTCGAAAGGAAGAGAATTATCCATAAAATTAAGTACTTTTACATTCGAAAATACTTGATAATTACGAGTATTTCGTCGTATGATTTAGTCGTATTAGAAATAAACACCTATCGGTCACCCTGTCAGGCAACAGAAACGCTCGTGTGTTCTATAAGCGTGAAGTTGGTCACAAGAAAATACTTATCAGATATGACCCTAGCGAATTATTTATGATATAAAGTGAAAAGAAAACAATTGAAAAGCTGAGGGAACAATTTAAGTCTTAAAAGTATTAGAAAGCGACAGAGTTTTACCCTAAATTTTAGGACGCTATTCTTTTCTCTCAAATAACATTTCCGATACCTTCTAAGCTAACCGGAAGTCAAATACTTTGTATATTTTCATGGTATATACGTAGTGTCACTATTGGTAGTTGGTAAAACTTAAACATCAAGTTAAAGGTGTCCGAAAACTGAACATAATTTCTATGCACATTTTATTGACATACGTCTGATTTTAATGATATGTATGTGAAAATGGCCGACCACTGGTGTGTCTCCGACTAGCAGTATCCTTAACCTATAAATCGGTACTATTTTAAATGTGTTAGGGATTTTTGCGCTGTTCTTGTGGTCGAGTGTAGCAACAAGTTTTAAACCTTAATCTTCGCCATGTGAAACGTTGTTAAATAAATAAATAATAAAAACAGAGTTGTTTTATCGACCAGTGAGAAATTTAAGTTCAACAATTACCCAACCATCATATCCGATCCATAATCACCTGTTTTTCTATAGTGAATACTTAAGTAGTTATTGTGTATGTTTAATATTCGTATATATATATATATATATATATATTATGAACTGTGAACGTTCACATATTATAAAGAGTTGTGTCTTAAGAAATGAGGGCTTTGCTTCCATTTTAATGTGGAGCTACTGATAAAATTACATAACGAAGCACGCATGAAAGTTGCAAACTATTACACGTGCATATGCTGTTGTTTACATGTAAAGAAGAAAGGCATTAGTATTGGGTTTTTATAAGCTATATTCAGAACCAATGCAAAGAGCTCCACCCACGAAAATAAACATACTTTTCATTAGGGAGAGAGTGAAACGACCGCCGTCTCATTGCTCAAGCGTTCCTTTCTGTGTCATGTACCCTTATTTATATATCTATGGTTATTAATCGTAACATTTTTTTTTCTTTTCTCGTTGGCTTTCGCTTTTTAATTGTTTTTCACATCAGCACTTCTACGCTGCAGAGGAGAATGAATATTTTTCTGAGATACTTTAAGTAACAAACTCTTAAAGTATCCGAAGAAAAGTATAGGTCCAAATAGATAAGACGATTATCGAATACTCTATTACCTCTTACACGTTTACGCGGAAAATGTTATTTGTTTTCTCCTTCATTTTTAGTTTGATTTTTTCGTTTTTTACTTTATTTAGAACTCATTTCATTTCCCTATCTTGTGATAATTTTTTATGCTAGCTAGTAAAAGAAGCGTATTTTTTTAGATCTATTTATTTGTTTAATTTATTCTGATTAATTACACTCTTCAAATTAACTCTGATTCCTTCAATTCAAATTTATTTATTCAATTTATTGAAATTTTGCTGAGTTTTGGTTAGCCTTTCACTCTGGCTTCATGTTTACATTATTTTCTTTAGTTCACAATGGTTCGTGGTGTCCTCAAATCTTGCAACGTTAATTCAACTCATTCCCTGACATTATAGAATGATAAAATTTTGCACAGCGACGTACTTAAAGTAACAGTACAAAACTCCATTGTTACATTCATATATTTCTATTATATATATAAAAGCATATTTTAAATTTTCTTTTCAACGCGGACATTTTTATCCTAAAATAAATACTAGCCTGCACCACTCTCGGGTTTCACTGGTTACAGAACACTTTAGGATTTGCGTCACACGAACACCGAAATAACTCGAAAAAAAATATTAGAAAAGGATTGTTTTTAAAAAAACACGCTTTTTAAACATGGACTAAAAAGTAAAAAATAATTTGAATTAATCTTATGAAGCGCAAAATAAAAACGTGAGTGCTCTTTAGCTGTGTTAATTCAACACAATGCGGTGTCCCAGCGCGACTACCACTTTCGTGTGTTAAATCAACACAACACCGGTGTTGATTTCGGTACTGTGAAAAAAACGTTACGCCTACAATGAGATTTGAACATGGGTTGCTCAGCTTAACGTCTTACCGACTTCGCTAAATCGTCAGATAGAAAATGCTTGGATATAAGCTTGGGTTGGATATAAGCCCTTGGCGTCAGATATAAGCTTGGGTTGCTTGCTTTGCGTGCGATTTGGGTGAATAGCCAATTGAAACACGTGTCACACATACCTTACTATGAAACATGTAATAAAACCCGTGTTTCAATCGACTACTTACCAAAATCACACGCAAAGCAAGCAACGCAAATTTTCATGAAAACCAACACTTAGAGTAATTTACATCTATCTATTACTTTCTTTTTAAAAGTAGATTTTGTTGCCAAATTCAGTAAGACATTTTCTCCTTTCTGCCCTCATGTGTTAAATATCTATACTTAAAAAATAAAATTGTAAACTATATAAAACAGAAAATATAGGGTAAAGGCTGCAGTGATCGGCCAATTAAAGGATTTGTTCACTAATTTTGATTTCAGATTTATTTTTGAGCCTAATACGTACACCCTTTCACCCTCTACATCTTTCTTAATTAGACCCTAGAGCATATACTATTAGAATACATGGTCTAAGACTAAACTAAAACACTTATAATTCAAAATTTTACACGTATTTCGTATTAAGATTGTTTTTAGGAAAATAGGCAGTTTTCACCAGTGATCAACCAGGTATGTACCATTAGTCGGACACGTGTCAAAAAGAAGAGAATTATCCATAAAATTCAGTGCTTTTACATTCGGAAATACTTGATAATTACTATTTAGTCGTATTAGAATTAAACACCACTTATCGGTCACCCTGGCAGGCAACAGGAACGCTCGTGAATTCTATAAACCTGAAGTTGGTCACAATAATATACTTATTAGATATGACCATTGCGTATTATTTATGATGTAAGTAAAGTCAAAACAGAACATTTGAAACGCTGGAGAAACGATTATGTCAGAACTATTGAAAAGCGACAGAGTGTTACCCTAAATTTAAGGATACTACATAATATTACCGGCATCTTTTAAGCTAACCAGAGAAGCCAGATACTTTGTATTTTTTTCCCGGTATATAATGTCACTATTGATAGCTTGTAAACTGTAATATCAAGTTAAAGCTCTCCCAAAACCGGCCATATTCCTTTATGCTCATTTCCAGCGACATCTTATTTTAATGATATTTATGTGAAAATGGTCGACCATTGGTGTGTGTCCGACTACCAGTACCTTCACCCTATACACTATTTTTAATGTCTTAGCGATCTCTGTGCTGTTCTTGTGGTTGAGTGTAGCAAGAAGTTTTCAACCTTAACAGTGTAGATCTCCCCGCCATCTTGGTATGATCTTTCCATTGATTTACACGGGAATTGTTTTACTCATTTTATGCCTCTCGGAAGTAGAATATTTAAGTTCTGCTTTCCCAAAATTTATCTTGGTGGTTATTTTGACTCTTGTATAGTTTTGGTTTGCGAAGTTTCTTCATATATATAAGTATAATGTATTATTAATAGTTTGCTATATAAATCACAATATGTTAACGGGAAATTATACTGTTCGTGTGTAAAATATTGTATTTCGATAAAATAGCATGAGTAAAAGAGAACATGACGATAAACTGGGCGAAAACAGAAGTTAAAAGTATGCTGCTGAAAGATATAAGACGAGTAAAACAACTCCCATGTAAATCAATGGAAAGAGCGTACCAACATGGCGGGGGTGATCTACAGCATTAATCTTCGCCATGTAAAATATATAAAAACTATGAAAACAAAGTTGTTTTTTTCAACCAGTTAGAAATTTAAGTCAAGCAATAGCCTAATCAAATCACCTGTTGTTTTTTTGTAAAGAATATTTTAAGTAGTTATATTCATATCTTTTTCATATGAACTGTGAACGTTCACATATTATAGAGTTGTGTCTGAAGAAATAAGAGCTTTGTTGCCATTTTAATGTTGTGGAACTATTGATAACATTACACAAGAAAGCACGTATAAAAGTTTCAAACCATTACACGTTCTTATCCTGTTTACATGTATAAAAAAGAAAGAGAGAGAGGTATCAGTATTGTGTTTTCGTCACTTATATTTAGAACCAAATGCAAGGAAATATACACAAAGAATAAACATACTATCTATTAGGAAGAGAGAGAGTATGTGAGTGTGTGTTCGATTTGCCGGGGGGATTCCGGGGATTTACTCTGCTGCGTGAGGATTTCATTCCCGCTTGTTGATTCCGAATATCATCTTTGTATTTCTACCCTAGTATGTTCCAACTTACCCGCAACCATGGATTTAGATACGGGAGACGGATCTACTTCTAGCGACCCGAAATTGGCAGGTATAGTTAATTTTAAAAAACAACAACTGAACATCTCGTTCTGTACAATACCATAATTCCAATCTTCCTCTTCTGTTCCTTAGCTAGATCTTAATCAATTCTTTGCTTCCACACACCCAGGCATAGGCCAACAAATAAGACGCAAGTAAATCCCAATTCACCAGGCAAGATTAATCGAAAATCGGCATCAAGTTGACCCAGCTCAATTGTATCGGGCCAGTGAATCAGTCTACCGTATTTACATCCATGCGTATAGTTTACAGAATTGACTATCTAAAAGTGATACTGGACTGATCGGAGCTATTAAAAATTAAGTGAATTGAATATAATGAAGGCAGGGAGCAGACTGTCGAATGTTCACTTCACTTTTTTCTCCTTTTGAAGAAAATTCTGGCTATTCCCCCCCCCCCCCCCATTTCTGCAAGTAATGAATTTTTGTGTCAGAAAAAGTAACTTTATTTATATTAGTACTTTTAATTTATTTATGAAATAAAACCTCAAAACCGCGTGTTTTTTTGTTTGTTTTGTTTACTGAAGATTTTTGGTACTAGTAAAGTCACAGAAGTAAGTACTGTGGGAGTCTAGCAATTATTTAGTCTATGGTCTAGCATTTAGTTTCTAGTTAACTTATACTTATGAACTAGATATGCATCATTAGGCTAAGCCTGCCACATACCGTTCCTTAGACATGTCACGACTTAATTACAACTGCCTGTCTGGGCCATAAATATAATTTAAATTAAAACTAAATGCTAGTTTTTATTCAACTTCCGTAGTACTTACTTCCGTGATTGTACTAATCATTTACTCCCAAAGATGGAGCATGTTGAGATTTAAGTAGTTCTGGCAATCATGACAAATGCCTGAAATTGATGCAGCCAAAAAATTGTCATTCCTAAATCAAATAATAGTGTTACCCGGCAAGGAGTAAACGAGAAGAAACAGACAAGAGAATGCCAGATATAAATTTTACATAGAACACAATTAAGAACAATATTTCAGAAAATTTCAAAATATAATAAACGATTACGACGTCATTGGTTTCCCAGGTTCGTGTATTTAAATTAGCATAGTCTTTGCCCTTAACAATGTGGGTCGTATAGCCTCTTAGTTGGATGTTTTGTCGTTTCACATTTGATCATTGAAAGTAATTGGAAGAAATTTAATATTGACGTATTAGAACCAACAAGCGTCAGTTTCAATATTTTCTAGCAAAAATCATTATTAAAATAATAAAACTAAGCTTGATGAAATAATCTTATTTAATATTTGTGCTATCTATTCTATCGATATTAAATTTCACACATATTGAGCTTATCCAATAATGAAGTAGATAAGCAATTCTTTTAAAGCCGTTTGATTTCTTTTGGGTCAACTTTTTCATTCACTATTTGGTGATTTACTCGCTTGCTTCTCTTTATGCAACTGTTTCATTCCAGTTCTTCTGGTTCTTTTTCCTCTTGTATGCTTTTATCACGTATTCTACGGTGCACAGCCCTCATTTTCCTGTATGTTGTCTTGATTCTGGAGTTTCTGGGCTGTTTGGACTCTGGTACGAATGGATGAAGCATTTTTACTCTAGCCAGGAAATTATTAATTTCTCTTTGTATTTCATGAATGGGAGTTACAGCAACAATTTCATTTTCAAATCCCATGAAATAAGCTTTTCCTTTTGCGGTCAAAAATCTCGATTTCCACTCCAAATACAAATCGATCAATGCTTGGAATCGTTGTCTTGGAAACTGGTACGCATAAAGTCTATTTACTATCTCTGTAGTTGTTAGTCCATTAACGATACAATCCAATACAAATTGTTTCGCCCAAGTAGGCACTTCTTCTACTGATAAATCATGGCTTGGTACGTTGATTTTCTGTACATATTTCATCAACTGAGCCACAGAGTGATCTTCTAAACCAGAATCTTTTAAATACTTTCTAATAAAATGTTCACCTTTTCCCATCCTAACTAACTGCATCATAATTCTCATAACCTTCCGAGCACATTTAGTATAACTGAAGTATTCTTCACGCATGCGTAGTCGTCTTTTAATTTTCACTATATTCATGAAATCCTCTAGCTCATACAGGGGAGGACCTCCCTCCTGTAGCACAAATCTTTCCATTATTTGGTCATCAGTAGCTCCATGTTTAATCCAAAGGTCAAGGAGATCCATTTTATATTGTCGAAGTTCTTGTGCGTTCTCTTCATACGATTCATGGATTCTAAGATATCTAATTTGCTTCAGCAACCTTTTCATGAAATCTTTATCTTCATCCGTCAGGTCGATGTCAAGTCTGTTATATTTCTCTATATTTCTGAGCTCCACAACCTCTTTAAATATTTCACGATCCGTCTTCCCTTGTTCCATAAGTGTTGTTATAACTTGAGGGTCAATGTCTTCACCATAGGTTTTTTCACTATATAATCTGGATAACACACTCTCTCTAAGTTGTTGTGACCAACCGAGATAGTCTAACCCTATTTCTGGTGGTTTTTTAATAGGCGAAGACACAATCTTTCCCCTCTCGCCGACGCGATCTCCCCTGTTGTGAAGACATCGCTTATGACGAGGACCGTGCCTTATAGGAGTTGCTAACGAACGTCCTTTGACTCTCCGTGGTTTACTTCTTGGATTTAGTTTCGATGGTGTGGAACTCGTTTTTTTAGGCGTAGATTTTTCTTCAGGTGTGACGTCAGCAGTTTGTCTTGTTTGTTTTCTTCGGAGAACTGTATTGCTAGGCATGATAGTTTCATCCAAAAGACCATGTCCTGGACTAGTTTTTGCGAAAAGTTTTCGTTTGACTTTCGGCGTCTTCGTTTCTTTGAGTTTCATTTGTGCCTCTGGTCGTGGTGTAGTCTGCAATGGTTTCGGACCAACAGAAGGCTGCGTCGTCTCTTTTCGTGTTCTCGTGATGGTTTCGATTCGTTTTGGTGTTCTTGTTGATGATTTGGGTACGACAAGAGTTTCAGAATTGATGGTTCTTTTCTGCATTAATCTTGTACGGAGTTTTTCATCAGATTTGGTCACGTTGGTTGATGTCTTGGAAGACGCATTCCCTGAACTTCCAGTTTTTGAAATTGATGAATCACTACTTGACTTCATGCGCTTTTCAGTTCTTGGCGTTTTTATCGGTGTTGAGTGCCTCAACATATTTTGTGGTTGAGGAGTTGTCTTTCCTTTGTGCTTGTATTGGATGGGATTTCCAGGTTCTAATTCCTCTAATAAATCCATCAAGTTCTTCAGCATTCCTTTCTGTTCTGCTGCCAAGAACAACGCTTTTAATGTAGCTTCATCTTCACCTGTCCTCCTTAATCTGTCTGATAACCAACTTCTCCACGTTATTTCTGTACCTGCTGGCTCTTCGGCTTCAGTCAATATTCGTATAAGTTCAGGGAAGCGTTTCTTTATCTTGTTCCTTTTTCTTGGGGTAAGTAGTAAGTAATCATGAAGTGTTCTCGGTGGATTTAAATCTTCTGAATCTACTAGCTCTGTTTTTTTGGGTGTAAGCTTCCTCTGCCGAAACTGTTTAGGTGATACGAGTTTTCCTGGACCTGCTTTTCGTTCACTTGATTTATCAAGAATTGCTTTGTAAGTTCCTTTTAGTTTAGTTCGACCAGGTGCCGTCATTTGACGTGGAGTTGATTGTTGAAGCAATGTGACATCTTCCATCTTCCAAGATCTCGGTGATGCTGAGACAACAGATAATGAAAGTGGCCTTCCTGGACTGGATTTAGGCATTCCTTGACTTTTAATCATACAGGAACATGACTTTGTAGAAGCTGGTAAGGGCAGAATACCGGCTTCTACAGCGGAACAGTGGGTGCATCGACAATGTGACTCCTTGGTGCTTTTGGGAGATTCCACAAATGTTTGTCTTTCTTTCTTCCGACGGCAGTGAGGACAACCACAATCATCTCCCATTTCGAATGTTTTCTATTATTCTTCCTTCTTTTTAGTGGCTGAAAAAGCGGCTCCTGTTGACAGTAAATATCAGAAATCAGTTATAAGTTCAACTTTTATATTGATTTTAGTTTTTAACTATTGGAAATTAAATTACAATACAAAGTTTGCTTATTTAATTCCCGGACGTATTTTCGACCCAAAATGGCGTATCGAAGTGCCAATTGAATACTGCCAGAAACAGGGTGTAAAATGTTGAAAATAGGTATAACGAGAAAGGTTTAAATCTGACTTTTTACCCTTTTAGCTTGAAATGTACGAAATATTGAAAATGCAAATGAAAGGAAAAGATAGCAATTATTGTGAGAGTTTGAAAAAAAAGTGTTATGTTATAAAAAAGAACATGTTCCTTGGGAATTGAACGGAGTATGCTCTTGTATCTTACTGTTCCATATTTTACCAAATCTTATTACAGACATATCAACTTTGCATAATGCATAATGCGTGAGAAACTTAAAAATACGTAAGAGATTCTGTGGTTTAGAAGGTTTAACGTCTGTGTTCTGTGGTTTAATGTTTGTGTTGTAACTCTTTAGCTTTTTTTTTTTTTTAGTTTAGTTTAGTTTAGTTTCTCAGCAAGTTCCCGCATTTCCTTCCTTCCAGATTGACAACTCTCAAGCATTCGATCTTCTCTAGGTTGACATGTCTCTCTGTTATTATGATATTAAACTTGTATCCAAGTTAATGTACTATTAGAGCAAAAATAAAATTTCTTTATAAATAATGTGACACGCCCAAGAATAACATTTTATTCATAATGTACCGATAGTGGAAAACAATTACAGTATTTTTAAATCCATTAGTAGGTCTCTCGTTATAGGTATTCCCTAAACCGTACATGGTGTGTGCCAGTAGATAGAGTAGAAAAGTAGAAAACATGTGATAAATACAATTTGCGCTCTATCTTGTGATATTAGTATTGTCAGATAATCTAACCCGTCCGAAAATTCAGCATAATATTTTTCAAACAAGCCAGAAGATCGACTTTGAAATTTACTGTTTAATGTCTTGTATACAAATTTATATTGTTTCGAATATTATCCATTGAAGTCCCAAAAGTCATGGGATTGCGGGAGGGAACTAGTTGATGGTGCGGTAACATCGCGGCAAACCGGTCGAATGACGCGAAACTGTTGCAGTGTGAGGAACGAGACTCAGAAGTCAGTCCAGCGCAATTTGGTCTCCATGGGGTATCGCAGCTGAAGACCGGCACATGTGTCGCTACTAATCGCTACCCACTAGGCCCAAGAAGGTCAGATGAGTCATGTTTCCAATTGGTACGCGCGCATGGTAAGGTCAGGGTTCTGCCCCGACCCCATGAGGCCATGGACCAAGTTGTCAACGAGGCACTATGCAAGCTGGTGGTGGCTCCGTCATAGTGTGGGGCGTTTTTATCTGGCATGGTTTGGGTCCTTTGGTTCACTTGAACCGGACATTGACTGGTAATCTCTATGTTCAGTGCTTGTTGACCATCTCCAGCCCTTTATGGACCTCGTATACCCAGCCAACAATGGGATTTTCGAGGATGACAATGCAACACGTCACCGGGCCGTAATGGTATGCGACTGGTTTGAGGAATATTCTGGCAACTTCCAACGCATGCTTTGGCCCTCTACACCGCCGGACATGAACCCTATCGAGTACATGTGGGATATAATCGAACTGGCTATTCGTGTCCAGAATCCTTCACCTGCAACAACTACCGAATTGTGGATGGCAATCGAGACTGCATGGCTGCACATCCCTCCAGCGGACTACCAGCGACTTGTCGCGTCTCTGCCATGTCGAGTTGCTGCACCTCGCCGTGCTCGAGGTGGGAGGGTCCCACACATTAGTAGGTAGGTAACCCATAGCACTTCAAGAGTTATGATTGCTTTGATAAAATGTTATTTATTCTTTCAGATCAGTTATTTTTTATTTCCTATCAACGATCATCTTAATTTCCAGATATGTACAATATCTTCCAATGGTCGACCATTGACCTATATCTGAAAGCAATACTGCACTGATCGATACCATTAAAAATTAATGAATATGTGAGCCAGTAAACGTAGGAGACAATTAATCTCGATTGTCCACTTCTGGACAAAAACAATATGGGTCAAATTTACAGTTCTAACAGTTTTTACGTTTGTTATCGCTGTGTTTTTATGTTTTAATTTTTGAAAAAAAAAAAAAACGTAAATATTATTTACAGTGTGTACTAATATATGCACAGTCTGGTACGTGCATAAGTCAAGAATTAATATATTAATAAAAATTATAAGTCAAGAATCTATATATAATAAAAAAAACTAGCCCCACAGCGATAAAAAGCGTAAAAAAGCTATGTTCGAACTGAAAATTTGATCAATATTGAATTAGACTGAAAGTGGACGATCAAGGTTAAATGTTTGTTCTGACGTCTATCTTTCGATACTAGTTGATCACTCCAGTATCGTTACGTAGAGCTTCATGGAAAGATTTGATAAATTTAGATCAATTCAAGTATACACAAGATTTGTTAGAATTTTAATGGAAGCATACTGAAGTATGTCCAAGTTAATTCTGCACATTTTATTACGCAGATATTGAGCCCTAGTAAACTATCATGCATTTTTTATTAAAAAAGAATATATTTTCAATGTATAAGTACTGTACAGTTTTTAAGAAAATGTGTAAATCTTAAAAGCAAGAAGAAAAATCTATACATTTGTTAATTTTAACACACTACCGTATTAGTAAAGCCAAAAATACTCGATGACCAAGGCCACGTTGCTCTAAGATCTTATATTGTAGGTTACCCCGTTGAAATATATGAAAATAAAAAACTAGAAAGACTTTTTTCAATTTTCAGATTTGTCAGCATAGAATTTTGTGACTGAACATCCAAAATGTTCATTAAAATTGTCAACGTGTTGATAAACACCAACGAAAACATATTAGCATAAACACTGAAATGTTTATTAACATGACCTAATGTGGACTTGCCATTCGATAAATGCCATTGCCTAGGCTTATTATAAGCAAAACGATTATACTTCAAAATGATGTATCCAAATATTACTTGAAGCTTATCTCCTTGCTTATTATGTTCAAAGCCACCGCGTAGTTAAAGAGAAATTGATGTGCTGTGTGGTGTATCGAGGTATTGCTGAGGTGTAGGAGTGTGTCATAGATTGTTTCTAGATCAAATGTCTTTAGAAAGTTGTAAGTAAGGTACAAGAACCAAAAGATCCATTTCATCACAGAAATGTTTAAACGTCCTTATTCCCTTTGTGTTCGTGGTATAGAATTGTGATTATTCTTGAGACCCACATGGTATATGTCCATCCTAAATGAGTTAAATCCAGCTTTCGTTGTTAGTATCATGTCAGTCCGCCAACCGTTCGACCACGAATACACGAAATACACGAGTGTCTCGCGCTCGGAATTTGAGAATGGAAAGTGTAAAGATGCATAGCCGCACCCCACCTACGCTAACCTAACCCATGGTCACTAACCTAAAATAATCTACGAAAAATGCAAGAAAGCGATTATTAATAATAATTATGAACTAATGGAAATATAATTTTAAAAGAAAGAAAAAAGACTTTCCCCCGCCGGAATTCGAACCCGGGTTTTTTACTCAACACGCCACTAACCACAGTACGAACTTGCAAACCGTTAGTTGGAAGTTGTATTTACAGTGCACGTGTCAGGACTGATTTTCGTGAATGCTTGCGTTGCTTGCGATTAGGATGATTAGCCAACTGAAACATCTGTTTTAAGGCTCACTATTACGTGTCCTACGTGTAAGGGCTCATTTTCAAGCAAGAGCTCATTGAAACACATGTTTTATTGCGTATTCTACATACTACGTAATAAAACATGTGCTTCGATTGGCTACTCACCCAAATCGCAAGCAAAGAACGCAACGCAAGCTACCTTGAAAATCAACCCTAACACGTATTTAAATTGGATATTCACCCAAATCGCAAAGAATGCAAGCTTTCATGAAAACCAGCCCTCACATAGCAAGCCAGTAATAATGTGTGCAAGATGACGGCCTCCATTCAAATTCCGACCTCGATACTCTCTACAGAAATACTACTTCACTAACTTGTTCAAACCAAGGATGTTCTAATAAAGGATATATGATTTCACAAAGAACTTGAAGCTAAACGTCACAGTTTAGTCCAGCCCAGTTAGCCCAATTACGCCAATCAAAAACATTGTTTTCGGCTAACAAAGATGGCAGAATCGCTGTTGTTGTCTACTAACCAATCAGGTGCTTCGCCTTGGTCGATGCTGAGGTTTTTTTTTTGTTTTTTTTTTTTGGCTTCACTCTTTTACTGGGCATAAGATCGCTATAAACATATCCTCTATTAGAACATCCAAATATTGATATACGTTTTTTATACATACCATTTTCTTTAATTACGGACTCGAAGGATCTAATAAAATCAAAATTCAAAGTTAAGTAAATAAACTTGCTCTTTATCATGATTCATTACGATTTATTACTAACTTGCAATGCCATAAAAGTACTGTATCTATTAACAAAAATGTAGCATAAATTCGAGGCAAATGTCCATTTTTTTATTGGTACTAGGATGAAAAGCAAGTTCTATCATATATCATAGATCGGGTAATACAACTAACAAAACAGACCATTCCTCCTGAGTGTTCGTACGGGAGAGGTAGAGTCTATCTGCTGGAAAATGTGTTATTATCAATCCTATTCCATTCCCGCATCATCATCATCTTCTTCGTCGTCGTCGCCGTCCTCAGGCATTTCTTTTATACGACGCTGTCTATATGCGTGCACGCGCTCCATGTCGCTACGTAATTGCAGAAGTTCAGTTCTAGGCTCGAAATCCGTCGATAAAGACACTCCTTGCAAGAACTGGTCTATTTGTTCATGGTACATTTGATACGGTGGCACCATGATAGTTTCGCCTTCGTATTCTACAGGACGTCCAAGACCTGCTTTCAAGAGGAATTTTCCTTTCCTCTCCAGATAATAGTCAACTATTGCTAGAAATCTTTGTCTTGGTAACTGATGTTCATAAAGCCTTTCCAATATTTCTTCTGTTCCAAGTCCCTGTTTTATTAACTGCTCTATTAACTTTTTGGCCCAATTTGGAACTTCTTCCAATGGCAAATCATGACTTCTTCCGGTACATTTCTCTACTAGATTCATTAAACGGTCAATAGATGCCTCTTCGAGACCCGTGTTCTCCAAGTATTTCTTTAAATGGTCTTGACCTTTTCCTTGTTTTAAAAAATGGACGACAATATTCAAGAACTTTCGTGCACATCTTTGGAAACTTAAATGTTCCTCACGAATATGATAGCGTCTTTTAAGCTTGACTAAGTTCATAAACGGCTCCAAGTTTTCATTCGAACCTCCTCTCTCTTGATCCAGGTACATTTCCATTATTTCATCATCAGTAAGCCCTTGCCTTATCCAATGATCTACTAGGTCTGCTTTATATCCTTCAAGCTGTTGAGCATTTTGCCCCGTTGAAGAAAGTATTCGCTTCGATCTAATTATTTTTATAATCTTCCTCATGAAATCTCTGTCTTCATCAGATATTGATGTACTAGGTGAACCAGTACCTCTGAGTGTAATAATGTGATTTAGTATTTCATTATCCGTCCAACCTGAGTTCATCTTTTCCTCTACTTCTTCTGCATACGCTATAAAATCTTCGTAGGTATCTGAATATAAACGTTGTACAATCTCTTCCCTTGTATCAGGAGGCCAAACTTCATAATGACTGCCACCAATAGTGATTACATCAGTATCCGTAGGCCACGTTAGCAATTGACCTCTTTCTGCAACACTGTCTCCTCTAGAATGAAAACAAGTTTTTAACTTCTGCCCACACAGTGTGCAAGTATAGTGGATGTTTCGATGAGACAGCCAATGGTGAGGCCAGCCAACAGGTGTCCTTGGTAGATTAGATGGTGAAGCAGAAGATGGTAAGACAGCTGCTGCTGTTTCAGGTTCTTTCGAAGGACCAGCTGTTTTCCTTTTCCGTTTAGGTATGGCGCCAGTGGATTTTTTAGTAGTAACTTGGGATTTCGGGGCAACAAGCTTGGATTCTTCCAGAACTGAAGGTGGTACACGACGGGTTGTTGTAGCTTTAGTCTGAGGTCTTCTAGTGGCAGATGTTGTAGGAGTATATCCAAATCCCTTACTCCTCACACCCGATGGTCCTGCAATATCTTTTAGAGTAGTATCTGATTTCATCTGACTTTGTTGTGTTACTTTCCCAACAGGTTTACGAAATCTTTGTACTCTTCCAGTAGATTTGGCTGTCTCTGTTGTGGAAAGAGTACGTCTTTGAGCTGGTGTCTCCATGCGCGATCGCTCTGATTGCTTTCGCTGAGCTGTCTCATCCAATTCTTCAAGTATGTTCTTCGTTTTCACTGGAAGCGGTAATGGAATTCTTGTACGTGGTAATGGTGTTGAGTGTGGCGTTTTTCGCATTGCCCTTGCTTCCAGTGGTACTGGCGTAGCATCTTGTACCTTCTGTAGTCTTGGTATCCCTCGTCGCTTAACCTTGCCTTGTGAATGAGTCTTTACTGTTCGAAGTAGTGGTGAAATTTCCTCTGGTATTTCAGTTGTTCCTCGTGAAAAACCTAACTCTGTGATTATATCTGAGGGTGCTCCTTCTGGACTCGGAATATCTCCTAAATCTCTTGGACGTTTCCATTCACAAAAGCATGGCTTTGTAAATATGTATTTCTCTTTCGTATTCATTGCTTCCGGGTCTTCTGTTGTCCTGTTTCGTTAGTTACGGGAAACTTTTCTCCTAATGATAGAAAATATGGACTGTCAGTGTGTGATATGGAGCGTTATTTTGTGATAACTAACAGAGAGTAAATTGTTGTCTGTTCTTTGAAGACATTATTTCCTTAAAATACGGATATTAAGACTACAAAAGATCAGAATTTGGATTCTTCTATGAAAATTGTTTCATAGATATTCATACAAAAGAGAATAAATTGCGAAAATTCGTTGATACAACTGATATATCGTCTGTCAAGAGATGTGGTGGCGTAACTGACAATTCTACCTTTTGCAGAAGAACAGTATGTGTAATAAACTGTTTACTATACTCCGAAGGGAATAGCTATATCTCGATAACAAGCAGAAATATAGTTGACAACAGGGGGATACGCCAATAAGTCTATTAAGAGACGATATCATGGTTCTATACAGATTGTGACGGTATCATATGCACACGATATAATGGATACAATGAGTAGTTTAGAAGTTTAGCGACGAACTCCGAGGTTTCCTAGCAACAGGTTACCATTGGTAACTTATGTATTCTTACGAATAACTTAATTAGTATTCTATTACTTATACGTTATGTCTTTCGTGCCAATGCTACTCAAAGTTGACATTGGTTCATCCATATATCTGTACCTCGGAGGTAAACAATACTTTAAGCAAAGCTCGAGTTCAGTTCATAGATTTGTTGATTTGAGGACGCTCCCTCACATTTTTTGCGACCTAATGTGTTATCAATTGCCAATTCTTCTACAAAACAAACAATGACATAGTTGTGTATATCTCCAGGAAGAGCATGCCAAATGCACAAAACTATGTACTGAGGACGATTTTGCTAACAAAGTGACATAGTGCAGTTTTCCTAAGACGTACAGCTAGAAGAAACTATGTGTAAACTCCTAACTTGGGGAATTTACTCGAGAAAGACTTTCGTGTTTTTTAGGTGGTCAGTGAACAAGACTTCTGCCCATACATGTAGTAAAATAACCACAGCAAATGAATACCAGAGGGGGTGGGGGGAAAGTGCTTTGTACAATTTGGGTCATATTGAGATAAGAGTAGTTTTCTCTTTCAAGGGTCGTTTTAACAAACTATTCCGCCTGATGAGAATATGCATAGTCCGTCTGTTAAAAGCACATCTTTATTTGATGTCAAGGTATATGTAATGACTTTTAAACACTCTCCTGTAAATCAAGAAAATGGACAGAGAACGTTCCTTTCCTGCGATCTTCAGATGGAATCCACCTTGTTCCCTAATTGAAAGAATTTCTCCTGCTGGCATTCTCGGTGCAATTCTGTAGCACGTCCGAGCCTTTCGTACAGTCGTGCAAGGTATAATTGGATCGTCTGCTGGTAAGCCAACAGTATCCAATCCCTCGAAGTCATATTAAGAACATTTACCGGAATAAGCCATTGGCACTTAAGCTTTTGCTTCAATGTGCATGGAAAAAATATATATGCACATGTTTTGTAAACATGTATAATATTCCACTTCATAATCATATGTTTAAAAACATGTGGCCATTTTCTTGGTTTATCAATACAGAAGTTTGAACATGGCCATGAAATATCTTCATCTACTTCAATAAATTGTTAAATTCAGCATCAATATTATTCAACTCAGGATCAACACACAAAAATGTTTATCAACATGGGCTGATGTGGACTCACTAGTAGTCTGTATTACGTATGGATTATTATTACGACCGAACACAAAATGATATATTATCTCTCTCCTCCACTCAATTACACATTTTTAATAGCATTGTACATTTTTGGAAACGAGAGCCAGAGTCACTGTCGGGGATTGTTGCGGTATTGAGATAGTTCTCGTCAACATGTGCAGGCACAAAAATATCATCTATTGTGGACTCACCGTAACAAGTCAATTTAGGGCTGATTTCCATTAAAGCTTGCATTGCTTGCGATTTGGGAGAGTAGTCAATTGAAACACGTGTTACACTTACCTTTCAATAAAACACGTGTTTCAATTGGGTACTTACCCAAATCGCAAGCAAGGCAAGCTTTCATGAAAATCAGCCCTTTCAAATGCCTTGAAGACACCACACTCTTCAGGTGGTCTAGCTCAAATTAATCACTAGTTTTCTTTTTTCAAGACAACAATATAAATTAATAAATATTCTTAAACCCTGCACCATTTAACCCTTGTTTATGAAAATATTACACATGAATAAAGGAAATAAATAAGTAAAATTAAGAACTCATTTTTATCATATTCTTTCCTGTATCTTGTCAAACCATTCAATGTTAGTCACTTTTTGTCCTCTTTTTATTTTTAGAGTCGTATATCCTAACGCAAAGTTAAACTGTAGTGGTGACAAGGCTTCGTTTTGTTTCAATGCGCTGCGAATTTCGAAACTAGGGCTATCTGATATATCCTGCTTATGGGGTCACTGAAGCACAGCCCTACTAACTGAACAAGTTACTTCAGAATTTCAAATCGTATCAGGATATTGTATAATGGTTCCCTTTTGATAGAATCGAATCGCATGCTTTCTTAACATCAATAAACAATTGATGAACCGTTCCATTGGATTTCGATTTCTTCTCTAATAGGGGAGTTTGGGGCTGGTTGACACACTTTTTTATTTCATAACCTCAGAGATGGGTCTTCAAGAGAACAAAATGTAGTATTGGAAAACTCGTTACACATCCCCCTACTAATTGGAACGATCCGGGGTATTTGAGGAGCTACATATACGGAAATGACGTCAGGTGAAATGTGCCACCTTGCCCTATGTACAGGGTGTGTCCGCACCAATGACCTCTATCTAAAAGCGATACTGGACTGACTGCGGCCGTTGAAACTTTCATGAATACATGAAGCAAGAGAGCGGAGAGGACACTTTTTTAATTTGTCCACTTCCAGTCTAAACCAATATAGACCAAATTTTCGGTTCTAACTCAGTTTTTTACGCTTGATATTGCTGTGTGGCCCATTTTTTTTTATTTATGTCTTATTTCTTGCAAAAAACGTAAATATTATTTGCATTATTTTCTATTATATGCAGAGTACGCCATACTATTTATTATCTGAATTACTCAAGAATTAAGACTTAAATTAAGAAGCGGGCCACACAGCGATATCAATCGTAAAAGGCTGAGTTAGAACTGAAAATTTGGTCCGCATTGGTTTAGACTGGAAGTGGACAATCGAGTTTAAATATTTTCTCTGGTGTCTATTTTTCAACACTAGGTAGTCACTCCAGTATCGCTATGTAGAGCTCGATGGTTCGCACTATACAGGGTATACGACTACCTTCCAACATCCACTCCCTCCTCTATTGCGGCCTGATCCTGAGACGCCTAAAGGTCATGAATTAATTCAATTAAATAAAATAATTAGACTACAAACCATATAGTACAAGATGGTACATTATATTTTATAAGCTCAAAACTGTTAGGCCTAATACTAAAAACGGGATACAAGAAAATATACAAAAGATGTAGGAAAATATGATGAAGGAGCTACTACAATTTCTTTTTGAAGAAATTACTAGCCATGCATTTAAATAAACACAACTAGCCATGCATTTACATAAACGTCTTATCTAGAGCCACGATAATCTTAAACTTGAAAAAAAAAAGTAAAAGTTCGCTAATTTAATCAGAAGCCGTTGTTCATTACAAATTAGATCAATCACCATAGAATCACAATTCTGCTTACTCAGAAACGAAACCCCTCAGGTTAGAGGTTGATTGTGACGTTCAAGCAACTGGTTGAACTTCAATAAAGAAAACCAAAATATCTAGTTCCGTGCCAAATGAGCAGAACGAAATTAAACGGTAGAAATATTATCAAATTCTAAAAACAGAGCCGTGTTTTCGCTAAGGAAATACAACAAGCAATAATAACATGGGGTTGGTTGACACCTGTCAATTTACCCAAACGATGTGTATCAACCAAGACCACAGCGCCATTTCAACTTATCTGATTTGGAAAAGACTATGAGTTATGATGTTTCTACCTCAACGCCTATTATAAAAGAAGTACTGGTGTATAAAATTCCGTATTCATTGTATTTATTAACAATAATTTACTGTGCCCATTGACACAAAAACTAGCATCTTAAGTATTTACTTAACATATACGTAAAAGGTTTCTTCGTTCTAAATTCTTGGAAAGACTTCCAATCTTCATGAAAGTACATCAGCAACTGGTTTCGGGGTACGCTCTTCGTTGTTGCACTGTGTCAATCTACTCATGTGTCAACCAGTCCCTGTCTGCTCTACTTGTCTCAAAGGAAAATCCGTTCCAACATGGATCTGCTTCATCTAAATCAACATTGGTGATTTCCAAATATTTCACCTACGTATACGTTGAGGTGTGTTAGCGGAATATTACTCAACACTTTGTAACACGTTGGGAGTAACGAGATTCCGCGGTCTCGTATATTAGCCAGAATGATCGACTGTTTTATAAATCGGAACTATTTGTGAGCCTTTGGAAGCTCCTCCTTGCTCCAAATAGCAGCACTTATAAATTTACGTTATTCTTTGACTAGTGAGGAGTCGCCGTGGCGGTAGCGCGTCTGACTACGAATCAGGCGGCCCGGGTTCAAATCACGGCCAGGACATGGGAGACTTTTCTCGCAGTGTTCCCATGCCTGGCGCTCTGAGGTGTACTCAGCCTCCTATCAAATTGAGTACCAGAGTGTCCTTGATACTCCTGGGCACCTTGGAAAGTTAAAGGCGGTCGAGCGTGGGACTGACCACCCCACCTCACTTCGTACCGTAGGTTAATAAAATGTGAAGCGCTACCTCCACATCCCCCATGTACCGTTCACGGCGCGTGCTTATCCCACAGGGGATACTTTTAGCTTTACTTATTTTACGTTGACTACTGCAGTTGCTCTCGCTTTAATTCGGCTGCCCTGTTGTCTGTTCTTGATAATTTGAAATTTTTCAATCTCTTTATCGAAATTTCAACCTAAATCTCGCTAGGTTCGGGTATCCACGGTATTGCGATGAGTTTTCAATTCCTCTGTTTGTTCTCCGGTGTGTATATTAAGACGTATTCCGAAATAACTTTTTCAGACATCGAAAATTTTAATCGGATCCGCCTGAAGATCTCCACATCCATTTCTAATAATCCTTATGCTCAGCCGGTTTACAAGATGTCTAATGTTACTCGTCTTACCATTTCCCTTTATCTCCTAAATTTTCGCTTTTTGTTTCTAAACTAGTGTGTGGCGTTGGTTTTAACGTTACTGTAGTGGTTTTAGTTTGCTTCAGTCTTGTTGCTTAATTGCCTTCCTTGTTTTCGTTCCTCATTAACCTTAATGCATCTTCATCACACCCGTTTGTTTTCTGTCGTTTCCTTTTACCTACACGTGTTTTCGTTGGGCCTTTCACTGTCACGAATTGCCTCCAACATCTTATTCACGACAATTTCATTATTATTAATAATCATCTTTGTTATTACTCAAGTCGACTAAGATTTCTTGCCTATTTGAGATTTCAAGTTAGTAATGTGCTTTTATGTTCGGAATATTTAATCATTTTCCAATTTCAAATGTTTTGATGCTTTGCTTTCTCTGTCCGCTCACTTTTGTAAACTGATGGTCTGTGTCATCTTCATCTCCTCTGTAAATCGTAACATTCATTTTGTTGGTATGTTTTCGTCTAAAGATTGGTTGATCAATCTGGTCAATATGTTATCAATCTGGTTGTGTGTTTTAATTCCCGAGATTTGTGCATGTCTTTGTGTTCAAAGTACGAACTCTTTACTATTATGTTTTTCGAAATCGCAAGATTTATCAGTCTTAAGGTAATAGGATGATACAAAATAGAAGACTGCAGCGGTATGAGAAGAACAAATGACTATCTAGTCATAAGAGTGATGGCAATTGAAGTGGAACGCAAGAGAGGTAGACGGAGGCCAAGGAGGAAATCAATAGATAGGGTTAAGAAGGATCTCTGGGAGAAGGATCTGTCAGGGGAAGAAGTTCAGAACAGGGCTTTGTGGAGAAGACTTATCAGGAATGTCGACCCCACGTAGGTGGGAAAAGGCGGAGAGAAAGAAGCCAATGTTGCTGCTGATTTGATTTTTTTATAGTAGGTCTAAAATTCAGGAGCCATTCAGAGTAGAAAGTATAAGCACATGTTTTGACTCATAGGTCTGTCGTAAATTAGACTACACAAAAAACACTAACAAGCTACTTCTCGCAAGTTGGCACTTTAGCATTATGGCTACCATAAGGAATAGCTAATCCGCTGACCCAGATTCGATTCCCAGTGGAGTGATTTTTTAAAATAAAAATACTTTTTTTTATTTCTTATAGATACACGCATTTTCAAATTTTAAAAAGTTCACTAACCATTGGTTAGGTTAGGTTAGAATAGTAAGGTTAGATATTTTTATTTATTTATTTATACGGAATCGACTCTAGTTTATGGTAACGATAACGGGTGGCTCTACCGTCAGATTCTTAGGTTAGTACTTTCTACTCCGAACGAGTCGTTAAAAATGTGTTTCCAGCCCATTTCAAATTCTCCAACAAAATTTTTGTATTATACTTCGATAATCAATCAAGCAACTTTTGTAGCTCATCGGAATGAACGAAGACAAATTTCAACAAGCGAAAGATGTAGTAATTGGAATGAAAGAATCCTCAGTCAACATTAAGATCGGAAGATAAGAAATACAATAGGTATCTGCGAAGATTAATTGTGGCATAGAGTTAGGAACAGAATAGTGTGTGCTTTCATGAAGTCACATGAAGCCAAATTTACGGTTCATCGCCAGCCATATTGTGACCCCATTAGAGTCCTTCTATACCGAATACTGTGGTTCAACCAGTAACCTTTTTCAAATGCACTTTTCTGTTGTGTGACTATAATTTACAGCACAACACATCTGGGACATTTTCAAACTTTTTACAGTTGTCAGTTCTTTGCGAAACAGTGTCTTTTCGAACAGCAATACGTATTTTGGAGGTTCCATTTGACATGCGCGCTTCTCCTTAACTTTTTCTTCCCATAAGAAACAGTTAGAAGGTAATACTCGGTAGAGAGGGCCTCTAAATATGGATCCAGTCAATGTGGTGGAAGTGACTCGGTCCCTTCTCTCTCTTGGCTTCACTCCCCTCTTCCAGAAAACAGCCTATCTCCATTTTATCCTAACTCTATGAGTTGTGAGGATATGGAGTGTAAAACAAAGTGAGAATTGCAGAAGACCCATTCATTAAGATATTTTTTATTGGGATTATTGAACAAGGAGTTAACGAGGAAAAGAAAGTGTTTTTGTATAGAATGCTGTATTATATGGAGTTTAAACATGGACTTCATAAAGGAAGGCTGAAAAAAAGGCTTTGAAGTGAGGACAAGGAAAAGGAATGAGAAATAATAAATAGTTGGTCACATAAGTTATGCAATAATGAAAGGATGAAGAATGTAGGGAAGGAAAGAACAACACTTAAGACCTGGTACGTACCTAGAAGATAGTTTCGGGGCGTCTGAAGCTTGTCTGTGTGTGAAATTTACGGAAAATGCATACAATTTTGCCAAAAGTAGTAATAATTTCACCAAAAAATCTGAATTTTGGGGAATACGGTACTTAAGATAAATGAAACTACGCATTTTGAATATTTATCGTTACCCTATTTTTGTATTAAAGAGGATACAATAATTTATTTTGAAATAATTTTAAAATTTGTTTCCTACAGTTTATTTTTTAAAATGCTTAGAAATTCCATCTAATCCTAAAATCTGGACAAATGCAAATATCGTACAAGCTGGCGGCACTAAATACTAAAAAATACCTGAAAAAAGATCGGGAAAATGTTCAACCTACTGATAAGTAGAGGTCTCCGGCGATTAGAAATAAGATTTCTGATACGTACCTGAATTATTACTGGCAGAATTTATAGTACAGTTGAAAACTGAAAACCAAAATTTAATTCAACATGACTCTATAAAAAAATAAAAATAATGCATAATTAGAAGTGGGTGTCGTAAAGACACCACTTAACAAAATAAATATTATTACAGAATTAAGTCATGGAAACAAATCAATTTCCAACATTGTATGAATTGTTAGAAATAAACTATAAATTTAATTGCATTGTTTATTTAATTGTTTATTTACCGTGCAGAAAGACACCCGTCAATCTCAAATGTTAGACTGTTTTCACATTTTACAAACAAAAATATTTAGTTTAATAACACTCCTATGAGGATATAGGCCTAGTCATTTCCAAATCGCGAGTTACTAAAAAGACCGATATAAATAAAGTTTTACCAACTAGAACAAATGTACTGTGTCATATTTTTACACGTATAAAGTACTTCTAAAAGACCTTTATTGTTAAGATTCATCTCATGATGTTTCTCACCGAAATCGATCTTGAATTGAATTTATTTTGAGGTCTTTAGGCAACTATGGCTCAAGCCGTATGGATGATGATGGGATGAATTGGTGGAATGAAGAAAGTGGAAGGAAACGGGAGCACCCCGAGAAAACCTCCACACACGGTGTTTGTCCACCACAAAGCCCACATGGCATGAGCAGGGATCGATCCGACGACCCCTAGCACCAGAGGTGAGCGCTCCACCAACTGATTCACCGTAGCCCCGGAATTTATCTTCGTTACTAACTCATGGTTCCCTTAAGTTGCTCGTCAAAAAATTCACACGACTTGTTTTAAACTAAGTAACTTTACCTCAATTGAATCAGATTTTATTTGTGGCTTTCCCTCTGGCAATATGTAGCTCATGAGATAAAATAATCTATCCATAGGGATAATGCTGCCCGAGAGGCATAAGAATAGTTCAATAGCCATCTTTTTACGCTAAAGTGAAGAATGTTATATTGTCTTTGAGATTTGACGGCCTGTAATTGTCAGTTACGTGTTTTACTCCGTGGAACTGAATTTTGCTGGCAAAATATTCCTTGTAGATCTGAGGCAGTGCTGGAAATGAGGGGAACGCAGAGGATCACCGTTCCCCCAGTAAACTACCCATGCAGAACAGACACGTGAAATCATCTTAATTCGTTCGTCATGAAAATTCAAAAGACGTCAAGCGAAGGAAAGTGACGTCATTTGGTACGTCAAAATAATAGTAAGAAATATGCCGTCAATGCTGAAACGTAATATCAACGACATATATACGTTATCATTCTAACCTTTCCTATAACTTACGCCTATTCGACTGTGACATTTTATCAAGTATTTCCCACGTCATCGTACACAATTTTTGACCTTCATGTGACATGAAAATGACGTCTCTATGTGACTTGGGTAAAATGTGTGTCGTGGGGAACGTGGGGGGATTGCAAAACTCCGAGAATCAAGACAACCGTTGTTTATGCTTCCAAAGAGGTGATTAAATGGCCCTCTATCATCACTTGTTGATATTCTTTGAGAGTTTAAATCCCTGGAAATACGTAAGCATGTTACTACACGTGGAGCAAACAAGAATGACTAGCCACCATTGGTGAAAAATTCTATCTCATTGGTACAGAGAGGTAATAGAACTTCCAGTACTCTCTCAGCGCACTACCCAAACATAGACTTGTGCAAGGAAGTGATAAGAAATCTTCCATTCATTATTAAAAGGGCAGAACAAATCGAAAGTCATAACTATGTTTCAGTTTGATTGGTAAGTCCTAACAGTATAAACACTGCAAAAATTTATTTACTAATTCTTCTGTTTAAGGACGAACATAAATCGCAAGAAGTTGAAAGTAACCAATTTTTCTTCTTCTTTCAATCCGCAATCCCCCATGGGAAAAATTCTTCTACATTTCCTTTATCATTTTATTTTGCAATCCGCATTTCAATTGATTTATTTCGAGTTCCCCGTACCATTTATGTCACGCAATTTGCAGTTCCCGGGGAAAATTTTCTGCGTTCCCCTTATATTATACAAGTCACAGTTCCCATCGCCAAAACTTTCTGCCTTTCCCGTGTAAAAACTTTCCATCTTCAGAACTGAGTTGAGGAGTTATTATTATTTTCTAGAAATCGGGGGCAGAAATCTTACTTCGGGGTCGAATGGTCACCTTATTTTAAAAGAAACAATTCAGTGTGAGTTCTTAAACAAACATTTACAACTTCAGTTCCGGTTCGAGAAATATCTTCAAGTCCTGTGTAACAGCCTAGTTGCTGTTCCATTTTTATTTTTATTCCCCTTTTATTTCTTTGTAATGTTCTGTTTCCTTTCGTGCTCTCCCTATATTTTTCTCTTTGTTTGGTTTTAGTCACGCTTTGGGCGTGTTTCGTTTTATTTTTCCGTTTTGGTTTCTGTCGTTATCTATTCAGGTTTTCGTTAGTCACGAAGCATTGACTTGGATTTAGTGCTTTATTTTGATTGGATCCTAGTCAATGCTTGGCTCCGTGTTTCTTGCTGATTGGTGTGAATCAGCCTTCTTCTCCGGTTGATGGGAGAACTGCTCTCCCCGCCATGTTAGTATTAGTTCCATTTTCACCGACCCGAAGGATGGATTCGTGGGCTTTACCGTTGTTTGTATCTCCTGAGCCCTAACTACAGATCTGTAAATATATGCCAAAATTTAGCTAAACAGAAGAATATTCCGATACTATTTTATCTATTCCGGTGGATTATATTTCATGGTTGTGACAAGAATAAAAGTTGATACAAGTGCTAA